>JASANB010005991.1:0-80000 GCA_030248155.1 Sabatieria punctata | reverse complement strand
TACCTGAGGCCGTAACATTTTTGCTCAGAATCCCATTAATTCCCTTAACCGTAAGCTTTTCCCGTAGGGCCAAGTATTGTCAAACGTGCAATTTTTACATTCAGAATTGGACTGTTACACATTTTTACATGAGCGTACGTAGCAGTACATATTCGAAAGACCCGGCTCTCGTAAGGGCCGTCCATAAACTACGACGTTCAGAGAGGGGGTTGGGGTACCCCGAAAAACGTCGCAGAACGTTGGAGGGGGGGTGGGGGTTGAGGCACAACGTTGACGTATTTTTGGCCTTTTTTGGTAAGGTTTGACGATTGCAGAATAAGCAAGAATGCAGAGAAAGTCAAACAGTTTTTGACACATTTTAGTAGTTGTACAACATACAGTATGTTAGCGTGATTTGTACAGGATGTGCAAAAAAACAACCCAGCAGATTTTTTACTGCAGAAACCGTAAATCCCAACCGATTTGAATAAATATTTTTTGAATGAAAGACAAATAAATTATCGATTGGTAGAGTTTTAGTTAAGATGCTCTGCTTGGTTCTTGAGATATTTGCCCTCAAATTTGAAACTTTGATTTTGGCAATGAACAAGAGTGATTAAAACAACCCAGCAGATTTTTTACTGTGGCAACCGCAAATCTCAGCCGATTTGAATGACTCTTTTTTAACTGAAAGTTAAATAAATTCTTGAAAGATTGGTGAAACTAACTGGTAAATACGTATGTGCACAGGCATGAATTTTTCTATTATTCATTTCTGATTACACAGTCAGAAAAGCAGCTTCAGATTTCGAACGAAAATTCGAAAATTTTTTCCGGGGGGGTCCTCCCAAACGTCGTAGTTTTTATGGGGGTGATGATGAAAACGTCGGAGGGGGTGGGGTGCAAAATTTTGAATTTTTGAACGTCGTAGTTTATGGACTAAGTGGAAACTCAATATTTTGCTATATCAAATTTGTGAGGGATGCAACGACTATTAGATTTTATTGCTAAGCTTTCGGGCTGAATATCAAAGCGCGAATAAGAAAATTTTGCTGGTAAAATTCGAATTTCTCTGAAACGCATAAAACTCTATGTCTACGTGCCAAATGATACTGGATGGAAGCAAACTTCGTAACTGACGCAGCGAATAAAAAGCAAAGTATTGAAGTGTATCAGAGATTTATTTCAGTACAAATAACCTAGCGATTTATTGTAAAGCATTACAGTGGGGCGGGGAAGCCAGTCAGGGCACTGTTGTGCAAAGTCCAAAGCGCCGCCTCTCCATTACAACTAAACGAACAGACTTTCCAGTCAAATTTCTCGAGAATATTTAGAACGCGAGCCGGCGATATGGGCAAGTTGTTGAACTCAAGGTGGCTACTGCCGTAGTCCACTGCGTAATATCTTTGCTCTTCCAAGTAATTGATCACGCTTCCATCTCTACCGTTGTTCAGACCAGTAAGAGCAACTGGGCCCATCTCTACCTTGCCGTTGACAGACTTGATCGTACAACTCGCCACAACGTAGGGCATGATCCGCAATTCGGCAGATAGCTCCTGAAATAAAGCTTTGTCGTCAGCAGTTGCTATGCTACGTACGTACAGTAACTTGTTAGGTATAGTGCGAACAATACCTGGAAAACCCAGTACCAGCCGCGTCGTTGGCTCAGTGGGTAGCTCGCTGCCTCTGAGTCACGGCGGTCACTGCATCCCTAGCGGTTGCAGTGGTTCATCCTCTCAGCGCGGCAAGTTTCTTGCTGCAAAGAGTTGGTCGTCGGCACAACGCTCCACCCAGGCCACCGAAACCTGGTTACAGCGAGTAGGTAAAATGGGAACCAACTGGATCTGCCGTTGCACCGAAGCCACTCCACAAAGCATGCCGCGTTGGGAAGAAGATCTACGATGTCAGAAGCTGTCTGAGAAACCAACTATGCCGGGAAGCCCTCGGCCGTCGGGAGCTGTCAGCATCATGGCATCGACACGCCGGCCGCCCTCCTGGTGACCGGCACCCAGCAGCATTGCTAGGAGTGGCTGGCAGTGAAAGAAGGGCAACGTCCGAGATGACGAATCACGGGGAAGCGAAATGGACCTCGAGTCTGATCGCAGGCCGTAAGGCCCCCCGCACATCGGATCGGATCGGAAACCCAGTACCAATACCTGAGACTAGAGTGCGAACTGGTATTGGGTATTGGGTATTGGGTGTATTGGGGTGTTTTCCAGGTATTGGGTATTGGGGTTTTTACCCCCTAATACCCAATACTAATTGGGACAGGTAAAAATATGGACAAATCGTTGTTGACCTGAAAAATTGATCTACAAAAATCGAAAAAGTTAGTCGATTATTCGGTTTAGGAAGCTGTTTTCGTGTTAAGGAGCCGTCCATAAACGACGTCGTTCCAAAATCCCGATTTTTCGGAGCCCCCTCCCCCGAAAATCTAAAATAAAAATGGTGACATTTCTAATGTCACCATAATGTACCAGTACCGTACCCATGGCTATTGCGATGGTGCACGCAATTTCCGGCCGAACTAGGAAAAAATTCGCCAGACTGAATTACGACTGAATTACGTTGAAATACCAAGTGAAGTACCAAAACTGTTAATTCTGCAAAATTTACGCTTCAGATTACTTCTAAATGCTTTCTGAAAAGCTAATTTTTCAAAATTTTCTCGCCCTGCTTGGGCAGCGGCTCAACCAGGGCTCTTAAAAATTTCAATTCCAGTGCAAAAAATCTTGTGTTCGAAACTGGAATGTACCTGTCCAGTGAAATTGCAATTTTTGGCTCAGCCACGCAAGTATTGGGTATTGGGTATTGGGTATTGGGGTATTGGGGGTCTCAGGTATTGGTATTGGGTATTGGGTATTGGGGTATTGGGTTTTTTAGGTATTGTTCGCACTCTACCTGAGACCCCAATACCAAAAATATCCAAAAATTGTGGAGTTCAATCGCATTTCTTATTTACGACGAATTGTTTTCTTAACTCGGCAGGAAAGGGTTTACTACCCCCACAGCCCTGGGCACGTACGTTGCACTGGTACATTCTGTATCATTAGAAGTAATACTTAGAAAAGCGGACATATAACAAATTCTACTAACTTTTAGTTGATTTCCGCAAAAACAGCTTCCTAACCTTATCATCGATCAAGCTTTTCGATTTTGCTACTTTCGCACCCTCACTAGGCGAAGTGCAAAACGGGTTCCTACTACGATGGAAAATCAAATAATGATTTAGTAAAATAGTAAATCTATGAAAAAATTTTGCAGCTACTTCTGCAGAAAGTTCCCGTAGAATCTATTCTAGCTCAAACAAGATTCCAATTTTTTGCCTAGTCTCCGTGGGCAAGGGACGCTGAGGGCGGTAGACCCCCTCAGCCTCTGACCTACCAACCTCAGCCAGCCGCTACACCACTCGTGAATTTTGGGAAGAATTTTGTATAGAAAGTTGTGATAAAAGTATGCCTAGGATACGTGTAAATGAGCTCATAATACAGTCAGGCACTTAGCGCCGTTTATGGTACCGGTACCTAACTTAGGGTAGTAGTGGTACCATACCCTTACATTCGGCGACTACCCATGGCCATGGGTACCATATGGTACCGGCACCTTATATGGTGTAGGTACCATAAACGGCGTTAAGTGCCTGACTGTAATAGGTTATTTTAACCTATTTTAACGAAAAATAATCCAAACGCATTAGTATAGACACGCTCCAGAATTGTATAGTCATAAGAAAGTTAATTAATTAATATATAGTCCATCTCTGACCTTCCCTGATTCCCCCCAGCGGCACCTAACCGGACAAGGGCTTAACTGACTTTTAGGGGTCCCTAATGAGGGCGTATATCTCAGGATCTAAGCAGAGCACATTAATGAAAATTTCAGCAATCTTTTCAGAATTTATTGATCTTTCATTTAAAAAAGGATTCATTCAAATCCGTTGAGATTTGCCTTAACTTTGAGATTTGGGTTTCCCTCCATTACACCTATATTAATCGCTTTCTTGCTTAGGCTTAGGCTTAGGCTTAGGCTTAGGCTTAGGCTTAGGCTCAGGCTTAGGCTTAGGCTTAGGCTTAGGCTTAGGCTTAGGCTTAGGCTTAGGCTTAGGCTCAGGCTCAGGCTCAGGCTAAGGCTTAGGAGTCAACTGAATGCGGTAGATAAAATTGAAAATTTTGTCAGGGACCCCTAAGAGTCAGTCTTGCCACCGCTGTAGGAACTGCAAATCTCAACGGATTTGAATGAATCCTTTTTTAAATGAAGGATAAATAAATTCTCAAAAGATTGCTGAAATTTTCATTACTGTGCTCTGCTTAGATCCTGAGATAAACGCCCTCATTAGGGACCCCTAAAAGTCAGTTTTGCCCGGACAAGGATGCTCTATTACAGGCAGAGGTTGAGAGGGGCTCTATAATTGACTTAGAATCTGTTTTTGAAATATCTACGCACGCAACAAAACGTCAAAGATTTTCGTGGAGACAAACATAGATCGTAAACAGGCGCCAAGGCACAGGCAAAAGCGAGCTACTGGCAGGCTAGAGAGAGAAAACCGGTTTTTCTCGTTTGCGAATTCACAATATGTACTATTATATGTACAGTTGTCGTGTTAATATTGTTCCCCGCTGTGTACCTATTGTTTCGCTAATAATGGTAACAATTAAAATTTGCGATTTGTTAATATAGTCATGTCTCCTTAATCCAGACCACGTCAATCCGGATATTCGCCTTCCGGCCAAGATTTGGCCAGGGTCACAATTTTCCCCCATTTGTTATTATGTCTCATTATAATCCGGACTAAATTTGTAGCCCCAGCTTCAGTATTTCTATGGTAAAGCGATTCGTTCGTCGTAATTTGGTTAATTAGGACAAAATCTATGCGTAAATTTTCAATGGAGTATGTTTTCTGTTGAGTCAGAAAGCTATTTTAAGCTTTTGGGGGACATGATTGTAAACAACGGTAACAGTTTCAGGGTGTAACTATAGCAACAATCGGAAGCAGAGTGTAATTTTGGACACTAGTTCTTCACATATTTATCTGGGCCTGAGGAGGTAATAGACAAACTAGCCAAGGCGGCCGATACGACAACAGTCAACATCAATAGGTATAAAAATCGAGTCAGAAAATTTCTAATTATTACATTCTTTTAAAATTCAGTACCTGACCTGGTGGAAGCTCCCGATTTGGTGGACTCTATCAACGGCAATTGCCATTCGATTCCTGCCGTTGATGTGGCTTTACAGTAAAAATAATATGCCATTCATTCGTACAGATTTTCTTGCAGCCAGTTGACTTCGATAGAATCACATCGCAAGAACCAGAAATGCTATCTGGCATGCGATACGCTGCCCCTAGAAACTCCTAAAATTTTAATCAATCTTAGAAAACCTCTGCATTTAAAATTTGGGAGACAATTTTTTTCAGTAGAATTTGGTTAGTCAGACAGTTTACCAGTCACCTATCCAGGATTTTGCAAAGAGGATGAAAATTTTCAAGTCGTCAAGGTAAGAAAGTTTTGAAAATTAGACTTCGAAACGAATTTATAATGAATTCTGAGCATAAACTAGACAGTTTTATGCAATTCACTCGTTTCGCTTATTTTGGTCAGATTTTTTCTTCCGCAAACGGGATCTGTATACCCACCCACCCAAAACCGTACTGTAATTTACAACCAAAGTACAGTGTTAAAAGATTTGAAAATGGTTTTGAAATCATTCGATGTCAATCAATCTGATCCAACGCTACCATAGAACCAAGAATATATAACACCAAGAATGTGCCGCTCAGCGGCCGGCCGAGTGTCGATGCGCTGTACCAAAATTACTGGAGGGGTCGCGAATTTCGCGACCCCTCCAGTAATTGCGCATGCGCTTTATTGCAACGCAACCTGATTTCTGAGCAAGAATGACGTCAACAAAATGTTTAGCGATTTTCTACAACGGCAATTCATTGCATACTTGGTCTAAGATCTTCAATCATCACAATAACTAAAATATGTGTCCAATTGCAAGACAAGATTGCAAGATATCTGTGAAATGCATCAGGCTTTTTGCATTTGTGAAACTTTCCACTTTTAACGCAGCACACGAGCTCGGCCATGTACACATGCCACATGCTTGCATATTCTAGATTTTTTACCTTTCTTTCCCTTTATCATGTTGCCGTAGACTTAAGAAATCAACGGCGGCAGCTATATTCCCAAAGACAGATTGAATATCCCGCTCAGAAGTCAGGTTGCGCTGCAATAAAGCGCATGCGCAATTACTGGAGGGGTCGCGAATTTCGCGACCCCTCCAGTAATTTTGGTACAGCGCATCGACACTCGGCCGCCCGCTGAGCGGCACATTCTTGGTGTTATATATTCTTGGTAGAACTAAAGTAAACACATACGAAAAAAAGCTTGAAATTCTGCCAAAACATGCAAAACAGTTCTTCTACTACTACTAGGTAAGCTGACTGAATTGCCATTTACGTTTTACTGTGTTAGCTAGCCAAGCAAAGCCAAGCCAATCATCAATCTACCTCCAAGATTTCTTCACTGAACCTACAACGTATTGCAGGTACAAAGTAGACCGCAAAGTGCAGATTTTCTATATAATTTTCAACTTCTACTGCGATAACCTAGCCAATCATTTCACACAATCACACACTACTCAGAGGGCGGTGCAAAGTCCAAAGAGCAGTGTCTCCATTGCAAACGGTGCTAACCAATTTCCAGTCAAATTTCTCTAGTAGATTGAGAACGCCGGGAGGCGGCTTGCGAACCAGAAACGTAGATTCCTCCACATCTGCATAGATTCTCAACTTCTCGATCAACTCTTTGTCTCGGAGTTCGTCCAAACCAGACACCACCGAACCTCCCTGGTACATTTCACCCTTCGAAATTGAACTGCTCACCAGTAGATAGGGCATGTTGCTGCTCCTTAATTGGCCAATCAGGTCTTTAAGGCTTTTGACTTAGAAGTATATCGCCACCAAGTACTGTTATTTTACTATAGTATAGTAAAACAAAAATTAGTAATACCAGTGCTATTTTACTGGTAGTAAAATAATAGTAAAAAGTAAAATTAAGAGCCAATAGTAAAGTAAAAATTAAATTAAATTAACAAAGACCGTCAATAGTGAAATGAAAATTTTACTACTATTTTACTAGTTTTTGGTTAATTCCAGCTAAATTCTTGATCAATTTTGAATAAAAGATGTGTGGGAGCACTTTTGTTAGTCGAATTTCGCACATTTTGTCTCTAAAGTTCTTGAAAACCTCGTATCATAATCAAATTTAGCAACTGTTTAGCACCAACATTAATTATTCATAATATCTTAGCATTATTGACGCAAAATTGGCCCTAATGACTAGTAAAATCGTAGTAAAATAGTAGTAGAATTAGTAAAATGATTAGTAAAACAAAAATTAGTAAAATCGGAGCTGCTTGGTAGTAAAACAAAAATTAAAATTAAATTGAAGCACTGAATTTGTAGTAAATTTAGTAAATAGTAAAATAGAAATCCACTTGTAAAATAACAGTACCATCAAGCGCCAAGGCACAGACAAAAGAGAGCGATGGGCAGGCAGCGAGGGCACATAGGAGAGATAAGGAACCTGCCCTGAGGCATTTTGTTGCAGCGCCTTACCGACAGTACAAATGACTGAAACTACTGTTCTGTCCTAACTTACACGTAACAGGTCATCCGCCGAAGACGGAGGGGGTTGGGCACTAAAAACGGTCAAAAATCGAAAAAATCGCATTTTTCGGCTAAAAATCGTCAAAATGCGCTAATTTTAGCTGAAATACGGCTAGAAAGTGCTGTTTTACCGGCGATTTTGGCAATTTTTGTGTTTGAAATTGCAAAAAATCGCAAAAATTTGCTCAAAAAATTACTTGCCAGAAAATCGGACGCGGGTCGGAAAAATTGCACACCCCCAGCCCCTGTTACATGTATGTCTCCTAAGCTATTGACGAGGGTTTACTGATTAGAAGAAACAATACAATTATTATTATACAGATTAGACTAGTGGGTTACATGTACATGTATATACACATCACATCTTTGATCTTTCACTATGCACAAATATTGCATACATATACTAGGTGGTTGGAGTGTTACTCCTGCTGCAAACGCCAGCCCGCAACACCGCCCGGAGACGGTCAGGGCAGGGGCCCTCGAGCACCAACCAACCCAAAAATACAAGTACCATATAGTAGTATAGTAGTGACAAACTATTTAGCTTGGAAATCACTAATTTTAGCCTAAAATCCGCTTAAAAAGCTTAACCGAATAAGACGTTCCAGCTGCTGATATGTAAAAGAAATCGGTGTTTTCTAATGTGAACAATATTGACACCACTGGTGTGATCGGATATAGGGTGATATAGTCAGTCAATTGACCGCGCCCTTCAGTTGATAAACTTGCTATAAAACAGTTGATAAACTTGCTATAAAACAGTTGATAAACTTGCTATAAAACAGTTGATAAACTTGTTTTTTAGCTCTAAAACGCTATTCGGCAGCTTAAAATTGCGTTTTTAGCCTCCATGACTAAAACGTGCTAAAAGCGCATTGTATGCATATTTTTCTGTACTATGCGTGAAAATGTGTGTGCATGAATTTGTAGTTTTGCTAAAACAGCGCAAAAAGTCGTCTATTTTTTGCGTGACTGCCAAGGCGTTAAAGTGATTAGTGAGCAGCTGTTGAAAATCAAGTTAACCCAACCAACAACTGACTCCATTGCCAGCTAAGATACGGCTACGCACCAGTTTGTTTGTCAGTTTATAGGAGCTTTGCCATTCGTTTTATTCTTGCCTAAACAGCTCTCATAGACTAAGAAAAGAAATAATGCCATACTTGCTGGTCAGCAGCTGCGTGGGAGTGACTCAGAAGAACCGAAATCCAGTTTATATAGCAGGTGTGGATCAAGCTAAGGACGGCCAGCTAATGGATAAGCTGGAAGCTAAGCTCAACCACGATAATCCCAATTCTTGGCCCGTTTATGTCACCACCAGCATCAGACCAATCGATTTGATTAATGAACTAGAGAAATCGGACTGGAAGGTAGTGGCTATGAGCTGTAACGCTGACAGTATCACTTTCTGGACTTTGCACCATCACTGAAGCTGATATTTCCATATTTTTCATGTGATACGGTGTATTTTTGGTTTATGCATTTGCCGATTATAACCAAATCAGCCGTTTATACGACCAATAACTTTTGTCGTATATTGAATTGCTTTTCTCCTAGATGGTTGTTACGGAAGACATGCCCGACCATTTTAAGCGTTACTTGTAAAACTATAAGTGAAATTACACAAAGAAATGTAGTGTTGAAGCATAGGAGGCAGTGTTCAAAAGAGAAATCAGAATCATTTTCTATCTTCATTAGGCACTTCTGCCTTGACAGCGTTTCTTCACTTCAAAATTTAGTTACCTTACCGGAGTTTTCCAGCTATAGACCCCTCCGGTTATAAGACCCGTGTCTAAGCTCGCTCGGAATGGTGTGTTTTCGTGCATAGTTTTTACAAGATAACTAATGAATATGGAGTTTTTTAAGTTAGTTTAGTTTAGTTTTATTCATACGTGTAAAACTAGTACACAAGATGAACGAATGGAATTAAATCCAGCAAAATTGTTCATCTTTTGTTAGTAGCTAAATACATACACGACAAACCAACAAACTAAAACTACAATGTAAGTTCAATAGCCTAACTTGTCAATCAAACGTCTTCCTACTAGCAAATTATAAACTGCTTCAGTTCTGATCTCTCGCTTAAAATCCTGCTTCTCTAAATTAACTAGCGCCTCAGAAAGAGCGTTCCAAAGCGGCGCCGCTCGATACAGACATGAAAACCGCGATCGTTCGCGTGCCACTGCTGGGATTAATATGGACTTTAAATGTGTGGTGCGACGCAATGAACGTTCTCTCTGTCCGGTTCTCAAGTAGATCACTCCTCCCGGCAGCAGTGTGGTGCATTTTGAAATTCTGAAACTAGGTAATGTAATACTAGGTAAAATGCTTGGACCACAAACTAGGTAAAGTAATACTAGGTAAAGTGTTCGGGCTGCAAACTAGGTAAAGTAATACTAGGTAAAGCCGTTAAAAACTAGGTAAAACTAGGTAAACCATTCAAATTATTAAATTAATGCAGAAATAGATTATTTTGTCGAATAGTAATATTTCCACACATTTTTACTTAGAGGAGCGTTGAATAGATGAAAAAACTAATTTTACAGACGACCAAGTGCAATTAAGAGCAAAGAGACTCAGCTTGTTTAAAAACAACAACTCAACCAGGAATCAAGGCATTCTAACATTCTGCAAAGCAATGTTCCTGTTATACAAAAAGAACATTTTAGCGTTCAATAGTTCTGGTTTCACTCGAGGTACTCTACGGTATGTAAGCAAGCAATCAAAAACTGAAAATAGCTGTATACCTAGTTCTAGTACCTACGTATAGTAGCGACCTAGTAAGGTTGATTTGATATCCAACACTCAGTGATGACGACAATCACATTCAAAAATCGGAAGCGCAATCTAATTCTGCCGAATACTCTACGCATTGACGTTTTTATGGATCATCAGTAACTTAAGGATCTTGGAAGAAAGTTACGATAGAATTGCATGCGAACATTTTCATTTATTATCATAGTTCCCATATGTGCGCAGTTAACAAACTCTCCTATTCAGCCTAATCCTTAGCCGTTAGCCTTAGGCTTACAACACCAGGACTTCGCCGTAGATTCAGACTAAGCCTTTGCCCTAACCTCCGGTTTAGACCTCCGGCTAGGGTCTAGGGAAATGTGGTAACTGCGCACATGTATCTAATTGGCGTAAACTTCAGCGGGCGGCGGCGAGTCGATCGATAGTTTGCGTGTACTGTATGTAGCTTTGTATAATCAGGTCATGGCCGTTTCTTCAACTAGGTAACTACGTAGGTAAGGGATTTTACCTAGTTTACCTAGTTTCTTAGAATTTTTAACTAGGTAAAGTAAAACTAGGTAAAACACCATGTCCGGAAACTAGGTAAAGTAATCCTAGGTACTTTTCTCGAAAAATAACTAGGTAATACTAGGTATACCTAGTTACCTAGTTAAAAAGTGCACCACACTGCCCGGCAGCACACGAGCACCGGACCAGTAGTTGTGCATTAGCTGTAGACACAGTTCTGCATTCAGCCGAAAAATTGGGGTGATTTTTGTCTGGTTCAGTAGCTGTTGGTAACTCAGGTCGTTCAAGAATCGTTCTAAAACCTGTGTAATCTTGGTAAAATTCTTGATTTGATTGGTTTAGATAGGTGCTGTAAGCACATTGGAGCTTCTAAGTTGGCTAAGCTTTCAAAACTTGTTTAAAACTGAGCTATTCAGACTAAAACGTACAGTCAGTTGTTGCAAAGATTAACACCAGTGTATTTCATGCTTTTCATGCTGAACATCGAGTTTTAATTGTAAAATATAGATTTTCCACCTGCAAGACCCGGGTCTTGTAACAGGTGCAAAAATGTGACCCCAAATATAGGCATTTTCGGTTATAAGACCCGGTCTTATAGGTGCAAAACTCCGGTAATTGTGTGCTAAAATTGGCCAATCTACCAGGACTATGGTCTTATAACTGGAAACAAAAAGCTATTAAGAGACCATAGTCTTCTTCTAACTGTGGTGGTCTTATAACAGTCAGGCACTTAACGCCGTTCATGGTACCGGTACCTAGGGTAGTGGCACCTTATATGGTACCGGCACCCATGCAGTGTTGTGCCTAGCTCAAATTTCTAAATCTCGGTAAGTATTCAGTAAGTAAATCCAGATTTTTTGAAATTCAGTAAGTACAAGTAAGTACTGGGTTTTTCAAAAAATACCCGGTAAGTACTCAGTAAACAATTCAGTAAACTCGGTAAAACCTTCAAAATTCAGAAATATACAATTTATCTGAAAGTGTTTACCTGATATAGCTTTTAGCTACTAACAATCCTTTTTCAGTGCTGATTGATGAGTTTAAGATAATGTAGCTCGACTTTTCAGGATTTTAATCGTGTTTTGTGTTATTTCACATTATTTATTGTGCAAATTAGCATGCATGAAAAGCCTTAAAATATGCACATTTAGTGACTAGAGGATATGACTTCAGATGAAAAGCCTGGCCAAATTGGTAGTTGAAGATCTGTTCTAAATTTCCCCATTTCCTCACAGTTCATCAGAGTGATGCAAAAAACGTCAATCAAAATATAGGTAATAGTAGTAGATATAGTTTCTACTTCTATAGTCCTTGCGTCTGATAGTCCGTTTGCAATTCTGCCGCGCAAAGAAAGCTAGCTTATGCAAGCTGTGAAAATTGCAAAAGAATTGGCAAAAAATGTGTTTTCGTCGTTAGCAGATCTGCTAGCGAAAGAAAAGCCGTATATTTTCTGCATAGGTGCGGCGGCGAGCTACCTATTGCAGAAGCTTTTACTCAGTAAACAACTCAGTAAATTACCGAGTACCGAGTTTACCGAATTTTTTTCTAATTGAGTAATTCAAAATTGAAACTCGGTATTCAGTAAGTAAAATTAAGAAAATTTTTTACCGGTAAGTAAGAGTACTTACTTTAATTCAAAATAACTAAGTACCGAGTAACTTTTACTCAGTAAATTTACTGGGAACAACACTGCATGGTCATGGGTAGTCCTTATATGGTGTGTTAAGTGCCCGACTGTATAAGCGGAAATATGCGGTACACATTTTTTGCTTTTGCGACTTCGAAAGCTGTAGATTTTGCACAGCAGCTGCCTCCCGTCTGTATCTGAAGGTGATTTGAGCAAAGAAAACACCGCTATTACCGTTTTGCGTGCATCAGTTTTAATAGTCATACATTACTTTGATAATATAGCTTAACTTGGGCTAAAGTCTCTAACGACTTGCCGAGCTGCTCTAAACGAACATCATTAGAGCTGGATGGCAAATTGGCCCGGTATCCTAGATCATTTCACCTATTTTTCGGCAGCTATCTGCACCCCTTTCTATATCGCCTTTCTGCTTTTGCTTTTCTTCAAACGCAACAGCGCAGAACTGGCTGAACCGTTCTTTCGCATCGTTTTCGTGCTGGGACTATACGACATTTGCTTTCTCTGGCTAATAATCCACCATGAGGGTGCTTTCTTCTGGATTGACGAGCCGACCGGCTTTCTCTACTACGCCGGCGAGATCGGCATCAATTGGGCCAAGTTCGGACAAGTGGCGGGAATTTTGAATGTCACGCTCAATCGGTTCCTGGCTATTGTTTGCCCGAATATTTACTACAAGGTACTGTAGGTTTGGTGACTTGTATGCATTACATGCAAACAGGGAGATCTACTGTTATTTTACTATAGTATAGTAAAACAAAAATTAGTAATACTAGTGGTATTTTACTAGTAGTAAAATAATAGTAAAAAGTAAAATTAAGAGCCAATAGTAAAGTAAAAATTAAATTAAATTACCAAAGATCGTCTACTTTAATTTTTATTAAATTTTATAAATTTTACTACTATTTTACTAGTTGTTGGTGAATTTCAGCCACTATCTTGATCAATTTTGCAATAAAACATGTGTGGATCAACTTTTGCCAGTCAAATTTCACACAATCTTTGTCGCCAAAGTTCTGCAGAACTTCGTACCATGATCAAATGCAGCATGTCAAAAGTGTCATTTTGATTTACGGGTTTCTTGAAATTGGCGCTAATTTCTCGTGTGTGTTCAGTTTATATAACTTGTGCCAGTTGCGTTTATTACTTTTTGATTTGAATTACGTTTGTTACGAAAAGAAAAGAGAGCAATAAAGAAAAAGGAGAAAGGGCGTAGAGAGCGGAGGGAGAGGTCTGGTGGCTAGGTAGAAGACAAGCGGTTAGGCTACTGGAACCGGAGTGTGCGGCTAGTGTACTCGGTGAGTCTAGAGCGCAAATTTAGCTGAGTCGTTGCGGTGTCTGTCTATACTTTAAGGGCGACGTCGAACCAAAGTTCTTCTTTTCCTCAAGTGGTGCCCGATTGATCAGAGGATTGGATCTCAGTTCAAATGCCTAGACAACGCCCTCTGGAACGTAAGCCTAACCCTACTCGCAGAAGGTGAGAAAGTTCTCTCTCGTTTGGTTTACGAAAACGTTCCTACCTACTTGACTCCCCTCTCGCTAAAATGCAACGAACACCAAAACCGCAGACTAGAAGTCGTCGACAAAGTTTGTTAATCCAGCGTGAAAGTTTGGTGTCGAAAATTGTTAAACTGCACGCAACGTTAAAAGAAGTCTCCTACCAAATTACAAACTGTACCGATGCGGCGCTGCAGAGCGACTATTCGGCTAGGGCAGGGCAGGCTAAGGAAGAGTTTGCGCAACTAGAGACAGAATTCTCAGTGCTGAAAGAAGAATTGGCTCCATTACCGCTTGAGAAAGAAGAAAAGAGAGAAGCACTAGAGAAAGAAAACGAGCGAGTTGTGCTGCAGTTAACAGAATGTAGAAAGTTGCTTGGCCTTATTAGGGAGCGCCTCGGGTCAGACCCTTTGTCGGAAACTGGATCATCAAAAGAGTCTGTTGAAACCGTTTTTGAAGCTCCAGCTAATACTACTGACAGGCTCATTCTACTACTTCAGCAGCAAATTATGAAGTCAGATGATAGATTTCGCAGACAACAAGAGGATTCAGAACGCCGTCATAAAGAGCAGATTGCCGTGTTGAGAGAGCAACATACAGCTGACTTACAGGCAGCGGAAACTAGATTCTCGCAGACTTTAGCTCATTTTCAGCAAACAGCACAAGAACAGACTGAGCGGCATAAAGCTGAGACTGCGCAGCACGTTGAGCACATGGCGCTTTTAGAAAGAAAATTGGCAAGCGCACCTGTAACGGAGACAGGTAGAACCGAGCCAGTTGTGCGCCTACCTAAGCTGGAATTAAAACCCTTCAGTGGTGACATCTTCCAGTGGAAGGAATTTTGGGCTGCGTACAGTAGGGCGATTCATGAGAATGCAGTGCTGTCAAACGCACAAAAGTTTGCCTATCTGAAGACAGTTTTGAACGGTAATGCTGCACGGGTAGTAGAAGGACTTTCCGTCACAGATGAGACCTACGAACAGGCCCTAGATTTGCTACGTCAGCATTACGGGTGCGATAGTAGCTTGATTTCTGCTCATTACCAAGCGCTGCAAAACCTGCGGTCGATGCAGGATAATTTTGATTCGTTGCAACAGTTTTCGATGGACGTTGAGAAACACGTTAGAGGGCTAGAACAGCTCAGGCAAATCGACGGTACAGAGTGGTTGCTCGCAGACACACTGATTAAAAAGCTGCCAGCTCGACTGTTAAAGGACTTGACGCCAAAGCTGACACAAGATGTCAATCGCTTGCAATGTCTACGCGAGTTCCTTGGTGAGCAATTGAAGGTAGCACGATTGATGCAACAGCTTGGGAGCGCGAGTTTGACTACAACGAAGGCCCCAGTTGTATCAACCGCTCATGCGCTTGTTGCAAACAAGTCTGGACCGAAGTGTGTTTTCTGTAAAGGAAGCCACTACACAGATCAGTGTACCGTTTACGTTGACCAGAAGCAGCGCCACTCTTTCGCAAAAACTAATAGACTGTGCTACCGTTGCCTGAGAAATGATCACCCAATTCGAACTTGCCCACAGTCAAAACGGAAGTGCCCATATTGCCAGAGTTTCAATCATCACCGTTCACTCTGTGCACAAAAGTTTGGCTCGAGAGCGCATGAACCCAAGCTCAAATCGGCTGAGAATAAGCAAACCAGTGCACTACAAGCGTTGCCAGCACTCCAATTCGCTGAGCCTTCAAACCTGACTGAATCGAGGTTGAGTGCCCAGTCTTCAAAAGATGCACCAATAGCGTCTGCGCACGTTCCTGTGCTGACCGTTTCTGAACCTCAGAGGCATGTATTTTTACTGACGGCACTCGCTCAGCTGCATAATTTGGATGTGCCCAGTGTGGTGCAAGCAAGACTGCTCTTAGACTCAGGCAGCCAGAAAACCTTTGTGCGTACGGCTGTGGCAAACCAGTTGTCACTTAAACCGATCGGCAAAGATGAGTTCGTGGTAGCTGGCTTTTCTCAATCTGCCAGGACCTGTAGGTCAAAGAAGGTCCAGTTTGGCATCCAGCTCCGAACTGGGTCATGTTTACCCATAGAGGCAACGCTATGTGACCAGATCACGCAACCGATTACTCGACATGCTGTCGATAGTGCACTTTATTCTGAACTGAGCCGATTTGATTTGGCCGATCCACTCCCTTCAAAGGATGAAGTGGTTCACGTGGATGTGTTGATCGGCGGAGACTATTTTTTCAAGTTGGTCTCCATGAAACCACTGATTCACATAAATCCAGGGCTTTTCCTGGTCCAGTCTGCTTTGGGCCATATTGTGGCAGGCGAATTGCTGATATCGAATGTTGGTCAGCATGCCAATCTTCCTGACACGGTACTACATGTGCAAACAGTGTCACAGCCTGGACCAGAGCTGGAAAAACTCTGGCAGTTAGAAGCAATAGGGATCTGCAGTTCGGACCAAACTCCTGAGGATGAGAAGGTTCAGGAGGAGTTTAACAAGTCAATTACGTTCATGGAAGAAGAGGGACGGTATCAAGTGCGGTTTCCAGTCAAAAACCAAGAGCTACAAATTGCAGATAACTATTATGTAGCTTTACATCGCCTGCGCTCTCTTCTGAATCGGCTTCAAACTAATCCTGAGCTTCTGACAAAGTATGATAACATTTTTGCCGAATATTTGGCACTAAAAATTGTCGAAGAGGTCCCCGCTGGGCCACGCCCTGAAGGGCAGACGTATTACATTCCGCACCACTGTGTGCTTAAACCAACAAGCCACACCACTAAAGTACGAGTGGTATTCGATGCCAGTAGCCATGCCGGCAAAGAAACTCGCAGTCTCAACAGTCATCTCTATTGTGGGCCAGTGGCCTTGGAAGACATTGCAGGCCTTTTGCTCCGTTTTCGCTTGAATCAAGTAGGTGTGCTCAGTGACCTGGAAAAGGCTTTTTTGCAAGTCTTGGTCACCCCAGACCAGCGCGATCTAACCAGGTTTCTGTGGGTGCGAAATTTGAGCTCATTGGCCACTGATTCTTCAAACCTAAGAGAGTTGCGGTTTCGGAGAGTGAGTTTTGGAATAGTTTCAAGTCCATTCTTGCTTGCCGCAACCATTCGGCATCACATGGCTCGCAAGGAGTTTCAGTCACCTACCTCGCGTTTGATTGCCGAAAATATATATGTCGATAATGTGGCAGTTAGTTTGGCAAGCACGCAAGAAGCTGCCTTGTTCTACTCAGAAGCCAAAGGGCTGTTTACTGCTGCAGGCATGAAATTGACACAGTGGGCCTCAAATGACAAAGCCTTTTTGGACCAGATACCAGAAACTGACCGTGATGTCAGCCCAGTCGTTAAGCTTTTGGGATTGAATTGGAACACTGTTTCAGACACCTTGTCATTGTTACAGCCCAAAGCTTACGACCCCTCTGTAAGCTTGACCAAACGGCGCATTGTCTCACTGTTGTCGAGTGTCTATGACCCACTTGGATTTGTTGCGCCACTGGTGGCTCCAGTTAAGCGTCTGGCACAATCACTGTGGTTAGACCAGTATGACTGGGATGTTGAGTTGCCGAAAGAGTTGCAAAACAATGCTCACAAGTTGTTCCACAACTTTGACCTGCTATCCAATCTTCGAATTCCACGATTGGTGGGCCCCATTTCTCCCCAGTCTTGCTTGCAATTGCATTGCTTCAGCGATGCCTCGAAGCGTTCCTACTGCGCTGTTGTTTACTTGCGCATCGAGAATTACGATTGCGTGCAGACTGCCTTGATATTTGCTAAGAACCGTTTGGCCCCCCTGAAGGCAGTGACCCTGCCAAGGCTAGAATTGTTGGGCGTGTTGTTGGCTGTCCGAGCATTGAAGTTCGTTTCTCAGCAGCTCCGTGTTTCTGTTGAGTTTCCACAGTACATTTGGACAGACTCGGAGTGCGTTCTGGGATGGCTTGGTACAGATCGAGTTCTGCCAAAATGGTTGCACAACCGAATTCAGGAAATTCAAGCCTACACTTTGGCTCGAGTTTGTTCTGTCCCTGGAAAGGGTAATCCTGCTGATGTGCCCACAAAGCCAGAGAATTACCCATCTTTAGAAAACAACCGCTTGTGGTGGGACGGGCCACCATGGCTACAGCAACCACAAGATTGTTGGCCGCAAAACACACGCTATCCAAGAGATTCTGCCGTAGCTGAAATTGTGGAAGAAATGGAAGACTCACCCACAATTGTCTTAACTGCACCCATCAAGTCTACATTGTCTGAGCTAATTCCTCTCGATCGATTTTCCAATCTCAGCAGATTGTTCCGTTTGACTGCATGGGTGCGACGTGCAGTGTTGTTGTGGAAGGTGTACAAACGTCCTCGGCGCAGATTTAGTACTGCCGATTTGCAACGTAAACTTGGCTTTCTGCCTGGCCTAACTACTGATGAATTGAGTGCAGCTAATCGTCTCTGGGTCTCAACAGTTCAGCGCGAGTCCTTTTCGTTGGAGTATCGAATTCTCAAGCAGCACAAGCCTTCTACTAAGTCTTCTCCTCTTGTGCGTCAGCTGGGTCTAATTTTGGACGAATCAGGATTGATCCGCTGTAACGGTCGTTTCGCTAATACCAAACTGTCGCCTGACGCTAAGCAGCCTAAGCTATTGCCAAAAAACCACCCATTTACTGTTTTGGTGATTCGTACTTTTCAAAAACCCCCCATCCATGGGGAGAGGGAGGGAATGAATTGCCATTTTACCCCCAACTCAGTTAGGTGCTTTTGAAATTTGCTTTCGCGCAAGCACGTCTGGTTCCACAAAAAGGCAAGTGACAGGTGAGCTAACTTAAACTGTCCTGCGTTGTCAGACAACATAAGATTTGGAATCCCTCTGCGGCCACAAAAGCGACGAAAGGCCGCCAGAAATTCTTCTGTTGTGCATGCCAGAACAATCTCCAGATGAACAGCGCGTGAAACAGCGCATGTAAATAAACTGACCCAAATTTTTTGCGTCTGTTCACCTCGCTTCGCAAAAAGGGGACCGAGATAATCCACCCCGGTTGTCTGGAAGGGAGCTTGCCGCACAACACGATACTCAGGAAGCGCAGGAAAGTCGGGTGGGCGAAAATGTCCACCTTCTTGGCGTCTGCAGACTGTACACTTGTTCAAAACAGAACGAACTTTAGCTCGACCCTGAGGTATCCAAAATTCGAACCGAATTTGCGACAAAGTCAAATTGATGCCTGCGTGCAAATTTCGCTCATGAAAAGTACGAATCACCAAAACAGTAAATGGGTGGTTTTTTGGCAATAGCTTAGGCTGCTTAGCGTCAGGCGACAGTTTGGTATTAGCGAAACGACCGTTACAGCGGATCAATCCTGATTCGTCCAAAATTAGACCCAGCTGACGCACAAGAGGAGAAGACTTAGTAGAAGGCTTGTGCTGCTTGAGAATTCGATACTCCAACGAAAAGGACTCGCGCTGAACTGTTGAGACCCAGAGACGATTAGCTGCACTCAATTCATCAGTAGTTAGGCCAGGCAGAAAGCCAAGTTTACGTTGCAAATCGGCAGTACTAAATCTGCGCCGAGGACGTTTGTACACCTTCCACAACAACACTGCACGTCGCACCCATGCAGTCAAACGGAACAATCTGCTGAGATTGGAAAATCGATCGAGAGGAATTAGCTCAGACAATGTAGACTTGATGGGTGCAGTTAAGACAATTGTGGGTGAGTCTTCCATTTCTTCCACAATTTCAGCTACGGCAGAATCTCTTGGATAGCGTGTGTTTTGCGGATGGGGGGTTTTTACGAACGATTGATACAAACTGTAAAGCGAGCCCTCAAAAAGGTTCTGGGCAAGCGGCTTATTGCCATTGAAGAGCTGCAAACGTTGATTATTGAAATCGAGCATGTGATCAACTGCCGCCCGCTTGTGGCTGTTGACGATTCTCTTGAACAAATAATTACACCGATGCACCTCTTGGGCGGAAACCCCAAATTGATACCAACTTTGCCTACTGACGCAGATCCTGAATTTCGGCCTTCTTCAAAATTAACTAAACGTGCTGAAAGGTTCGCTGAATATTGGCGCCTGACGCAGAAGACCCTGAATTTCTTTTGGCGCATTTGGCAGGCTACATATCTAATTAATCTGAGAGACGTTCAGCTTCGAACCTGGGCAAAAACGGGGCATGGGGCCGTCCAATTTGAGCCTGAAGTTGGAGCGGTAGTCCTACTGAAAGATAGCTTGGTACCCCGTTCTCGTTGGACTTTGGCCAAAATTACACGTTTAGTACGTAGTTCTGATGGGGCCTGCCGTTCCGCCTACGTACGTACGTCTAGCGGCAAAACTCTGCTGAGAGCCGTCAAACTGCTTGTGCCTTTGGAAGGGCCAGCTGAAGATTCAAAATAATACGTACGTAACCATGTATTGCAGTTTTTGCTTTAGAATTCGTGCGGCTTCTCCAAGGCGTGTGGTACGGGCAGCGCGCCAAGTCGTTGCCAGTTACAACCGCCGCACTAACCGTTACCGTTCCGGGCGTCGGGCCAACTCAGTCCCTCAGCAGCAAGTGAGTCGGGGTCGTGTTTCGCGCTGGCAGATTGGTCGAAGACGTCGGTTTGTGCGCACTCACACGGGAATTCATCGCATTCAAGAACAGCCACGTCAGAACCGTCGTCAGTTCGCCCGTCGTCAGCCTACTCAGTCGGCCGGTCGTCAGCCTACTCACTCTACCCGTCGTCAACCTGCTCAGTCTTCCGGTCGTCTACCTGCTACCATGCCCCGCCACCACGCCCCGCCCTACTTAAGTGTTCGTTCTGTACGGTCGCAACAGTATTTTAACCCGCATTTTGCTTTCTCCTCCACTCCGCAGCCGTATTTTAATCCTATGCATGCCTTTATGTATCCGCATTTTGCTTTTGTTCCACCGTTTTTCGGTTATTCTTGTCCGAATTTGCTTCCTAATGGCTATTTCTGAATGCTAGACTGTTAGGTATGTACGAATAGGCTGTGTTGAGTGGTTTCTAACGAGTGGCGCTTTCGCCTTCTGGCGGGAGTGTCAAAAGTGTCATTTTGATTTACGGGTTTCTTGAAATTGGCGCTAATTTCTCGTGTGTGTTCAGTTTATATAACTTGTGCCAGTTGCGTTTATTACTTTTTGATTTGAATTACGTTTGTTACGAAAAGAAAAGAGAGCAATAAAGAAAAAGGAGAAAGGGCGTAGAGAGCGGAGGGAGAGGTCTGGTGGCTAGGTAGAAGACAAGCGGTTAGGCTACTGGAACCGGAGTGTGCGGCTAGTGTACTCGGTGAGTCTAGAGCGCAAATTTAGCTGAGTCGTTGCGGTGTCTGTCTATACTTTAAGGGCGACGTCGAACCAAAGTTCTTCTTTTCCTCACAGCAACTATTTGGATTAGCATCAATTATTCACTAAATCTAGGCATGATTGATGCAAAATTCCACATTATGTCCAGTAAAATGGTAGTAAAATTAGTGAAATTGTTAGTAAAACAAAAATTAGTAAAATAGGACCTTGACTTACTTGACTTAATTCGCTTTCCCCTAGGTCGGGGCGTTGCGGAGCCTTAATGAGTGCAGAGCCCGCCTCCACTGCTCTCGGTTCTCTGGGTTTGCGCGTATCTCTTTCAGATCATCTTGGATTGTATCTTTCCAGCGGGTTTTTGGGCGCCCAAGCGGTCTTTTCCAGCCAAATAGGACCTGCTTGGTAGTAAAACAAAAATAGAAATTAAATTGACGGGCTGAATTTGTAGTAAATTTAGTAAATAGTAAAATAAAAATCCACTAGTAAAATAACAGTAGGGAGATCTGAGCCCCAGCAACTAAGGACTAACTAGAGCCCGGGTGTACAAGACGGTGCTCTGCTCGTTAAATAGGCTTTTGTTTCCAATTATAAGACCATGCTTCAACCATTCATGTAACAGGGGGTCCCACCCGAGTTAGGCCAGACCCTCCGGATGGGGACCCCAGATGATTTTTCCAACCCTCCCTCCGATTTTACTGGCAAACAATTTTTTGAGCAAATTTTTGCGATTTTTTACAATTTCAGACACAAAAATTGCCAAAATCGCCTGCAAAACAGCACTTTTTAGCTGTATTTCAGCCCAAATTAGCGATTTTTCACGATTTGTAGCCGAAAAATCGTGATTTCTTGCGATTTTTTGAGCGTTTTTAGTGCTCAACCCCTCCCTAGAATTTGGGCTAAGAAAGACCCCCGGGTCTTCGCCAGACGGCCGACCCTAAATTTAGGCATTGTCCAGTTGTAAGATAAAAGTGGAAATCTCCGCTACTGGTACCATACATGGTGCCGGCCCCCATGGCTATGGCTATGGATAGGGGCACCAGCCACAGTCTCCGAACGTGGGGTAGCATACATTGTACAGGGTGTGCCAAAAAAACAACCCAGCAGAGCTTTTGCTGTAGCAACCGCAAATCTCAACCGATTTGAATGAATCCTTTTTTAAATGAAAGATAAATAAATTCTTGAAAGATTGATGTACCGGTTATTAAGATAGCCTGCTTAGTTCCTGAGATATTTGTCCTCAAAGTCAAAACAGAGATTTTGGCATTGAACAAGAGTGATAAAGAACAACCCAGCAGATTTTTTACTTTTGCAACCATGAATCTGAACCGATTTGAATGAATCCTTTTTTTGAATGAAAGACTGATAAATTCTTCAAAGATTGGTGCAATTTTTATTGAGATTCACAGTTTAGTTCTTGAGATATTTGCCTTCTATGTCGAAACAGATTTTTGCAAAGAACAAGAGCGATTCCGTTGCATTTCATACTAAAGCAGATTCCTACTTCTAGGGCTAATGATACTTTAGTGTTGAAGTAAACCGAGTTTTTGTGTCACCTGTAAAGCCTCCAAGAGCCCTTAGCAGTAGCAGGAATCCGTTTTATTACGAAGTGCAGAATAATAATAAAAAATCCCTCTTGTTCACTGCCAAAATCACTGTTTTGATTTTGAGAGCCAATATCTCAGGAACTAAGCGGAGCACATTAATGAATATTTCAGCAATCTTTTAAGGATTTATTTATCTTTCATTTAAAAAAGGATTCATTCAAATCGGTTGAGATTTGCGGTTGCTACAGCGAAAAATCTACTGGGTTGTTTTTTTGGCACACCCTGTATATGTTGCCGATACCATACAATGTATGTGATGCTGGTGCCATGTATGGTATCACTATAAGTAGGTGCCACCGGTACCATATATGGCACCAGTACATACCGTTAAGTGTCTGACTGCATTGTAAAAGCAACTAGAATAATCGTCTCTTAATGCGAATAAGACCAATCCTCCTCGCAATATTGTCCCACAAGACACACTACGACTACCTAACAGCCAAATATTGATGCCAAGAGAGATCAACAAACTTGGCCGTTCAAAAACCAAGGCAAACTCGGAATTATAGGCAAAAAGAGGTGCATCGCTTAGCGCATTTTCGTAAAAACGACACGCTAAAAACACGAACTATTTCGAAAGGACAGTAGCAAAAAGCAGCACATTGGATAGTTTTGCGTGTCCTCTGGCGCGTCCAGTTGGATTAGAATTGGAAGCATGCATCTGCCGGCTATCAGCCTTTTCTTTCTGCTTGCGTCGGTAAGTTATTTTTTGGTCATTTTCCCTGGAATAACCGATAATTCAGCTGCTTTTGCTTGTAGATCCATTCGTCTTTCTGCCAACGAGACTGTTTCTCTTCCTACAACTGCCAAGAAAGTTGCAGACAGCTATGCAGATCACACTGTTGTTCTTTCGATAGATTCAACCGCGCTCAAAGATGCCCAAACTGCTGTAAATCTACTTCGTCCGCAAGCAAAAGGTCAGTTCTGAGGTTCAACAACGACAGTCCCCCGAACGTGGGGGTACCATATACGGTGCCACTAGCCTAGGTACCGGTACCATAAACGGCGTTAAGTGCCTGACTGTAATAGGCAGCGATACCAATGTCGCCCATTTCAGGCCGTGTTTATACCGATGTGGCCCTGCAAGGTGTCGCTGCTCTGGTGGACCTCGAGGTACACCCAGACCTGTCACTGGCAGCTACAGGGCAGGCACACGTCGGTAAGACATTAACTGAGTTGTTGCGTTCAACATACTATGGTGCCTAATTTCAGTTGCTGTAAGTACAGTAGTTTAATTTTAGTCCGAATGTCCGGTCTTACACCAGATGTCCACCCTCTCCAATGCCCTGCAATAGACCAGCGATTGGAACGATTGGTGTGGGCGGGTGAAGTGATTTCTTAGACTTATAAATGATGTGCTGTGTTTGATTGTAGTAGTGTTCTAATGTAACGTAGATATTTGTCGTTTGTGCGAGGAGAAATAAGAATATGAACAATTTTAAACATGTAAACCGACCGACCGACCGACCGACCGACCGACCGACCGACCGACCGACCGACCGACCGACCGACCAACTCCTGGCTTCGTGTTACGATTCCTAATGCTTTCTTGCGCCTTCGTGAGTCTTTTCAAAATGGAAATACACGTGTTACATAGATATAAATCACGAAACAGACATGAAACAGTGCCTGACAGGTCCCATTTATAATAGCTTTATGCAAACATTCTCACAGCAGTTTGTCGATTTGTTTTATCACGCCAATTTTGGTCTTTTCTGTTGTTTTTCTAACAGTTTTGAGATAGCCTGATCTAGTTATTACTCCAGAAAAGTCCATTTTCAGCTGAGAAATAATATAAAGCAGCTATTTTTCGCTTGAGTAGATTTCAGACAAAAATTCCGGAAAAAACACACCTCACATCCCTGCAACGTGTCATTTCAAGACCACTTCAAACCAACTTCCGTTTAGTTCACCGTCAATCCATCAGCCACATTCTGGAACATTCTCAGCGTGCAGGTGCTGCTCCCTCTGCTGCTTTCAATCGGCGAAGCGATCTACCGCTGTGCCCTGCCAGACACCATCCACCCTGCAGCCAGAAATCTCTCCTCATTCGAGCAGTGCGCAGTGGCTCTGGGTCCCACGGTGATCTACCTACAACTGATTACGGTAGCTCTGCTTGTCGTAGCTTACAGCGCCATGCTGGCCAAGGTAGTTCACGTGCATGGTGACGGGCAACTTTCGGCCACACTCACCGCGGCCCAGCGCAACATAACCATTTCCGGTGTGTGTCTGAGTGTGTTGTTGTTGTGCTACAGTACGTCCTACTCCTTCTGTCACCCGCATGAGGATCATTTGCTGCCCTGGTGTGCAGTGGTCAGACACACGGCTGAGTTCACCTTTGCTATGTGCAATCCGTTTCTGTTTGTCTGCATGTGTTCGGCTGTGAGAAAGGAGATTGGCAGCTTGTTTGCAGGCAATGTCGTGCACCCGGTGCCTCTGGTCACTGTCAGTCGTCGCCATTAGCTCGATCCTACTGGAGTTCGTTTTTAAAAGCCAACAGCCATCGCTGTTGTTGTTGTAAATTGTTGTCCTTTCAGACAAGCAGTAGCTAACTGCTATGTAGCAGGGAGAGACACAAGGTCCGACAGCCTCCTTTTAGTTAAGTCCCCCTTGCTGTCGATGTGTTCAAGACAGCTAAGGTTTGGTTCCCTTACCTACAATACAAGCTATGGCCTAGGTTGGGGCTTTGTGTCGACTACTTCCCATCGCCTCAACAGGTTTTGAACCAGGATTGGGTAGCTGTTAATAACATGTCATTAACACAGGCCTTGTAAAATAATTGTATTTAGTCTAAAAAATTCCATTACATCTGACACTACTAATTGGGGAAAGTTTTCGGAAAAACTCGAGCAAGGAAACTGTACTGTAGCCAAATTCACGCTGCAAAGTCATTTCAATGTAATACACTGACGTAGCCCACAACGCGTTTGTGTTTAGCAAATTTGCTTTTGTGTTTGTGTTTGGTGTCAATGTTTCAATGTGTTGAAAATGTTTGACAGACCAGAAAAAATTTAGTCATCAAAATTCTATTGTACCTAAAAATACTGTACTTCTTTCTACCTTAGGTTTAGGTAGGTAGGCACCATGTATCTACGTGCCATAAAACTAATGTCTTAAACTTGTTTTACGAAGAGATTCTCATTAGTACAGATACGCTAATAAAAATGCAAATAACCGATTTGCCTAACTAAATGGCTAGCTCATAAACTCTTGACTTTCTTTATTAGTGTCTCTGAACTCCGAAGGCTTAAGAATGCACCAGCAGTATTTCCTTTTTTTGTTCGCAGTCATCACTACCTTCTCTTTGTCCTCTTTGGAAAGGCAAAAGCAGGATGGCAAAGAAGAGAAGGAAGGAAAGTGGCGGCCGAAACTTCGATCGCTCTCAGTCGAGTCAGGAATCAGGCGATACAACTTGCTGATTTGTCGAGAAAGAGAAAAAAATCGCTGGGATCGAGTGATGCAGCTGTTAAATGACGGGTTTGAGAGTTTGTCGTCCATGTGCGGTAATGATTGGAACTGAGAAATACTGATTGCATGTTGTTTTTGCTAAATAAATGTTTGTCCAAAACGCCTCGCCAATGTAAAAGATTTGTGAAACGCTGCGTAACGGATTTACGAAAACGAACTTATTACAGGGTGTCACTTTATTACAACACTTATGTACACCAGAGCAAAAATTCCCAGATGGGTCACGCATACGTATTTGGCCCGGGTCGATCCGATCCGATGTGCAGGGGCCTTACTTACAGCATACGATTCAGACTCGTGCTCCATTTCGTGATTACCCCCATGATTCGTCATCTCGGACGTTGCCCTTCTTTCACTGCCACCCACTCCTAGCCAAGCTGCTGGGTGCCGGTCACCAGCAGAGTGCTGTTTCCGGTAAATTTACGGAAAACTGGTGTCTGCTCACGTGATGCAAAAAAGTAGGTTCCACCGAGATTTGAACTCGGATCGCTGGATTCAAAGTCCAGAGTGCTAACCATTACACCATGGAACCACCTGGTCTACTATGACTTGAATGAACAATTTCTGTTCTGCAAGGTGTTGAGATACTTTATTATTTATTAAAATTTATAAATAACATTGTCAATCTTAATAAAAAGAAAAGAGAAGTTTGTTCGTTGCCATTTTAGCGGAAGAAAGTAAGTAGACAATTTAATCTTTGATATTGCTGGTACAAAAATTGCCACGGTTATTAATTGACGAACCTGGTACACAACAACAACCACCTACAAAACAATGTTTAAAATTTTGTGCATGTAGATTTTTGTAAATACCGGCTGTCTAAAAAACTGTTATTTCTTGTTAAGCTGTGCTTGTTTGCAACGGAGTCTAATTAAAAGATTGATATCATACTCATATCTTTATCTCTATTTTCTGTAAGACAGGAAGAGATCGACGGAGCGTCAATTCTATGATTGAACATTACCCGGGGGCAATTTTGTGCGATTTGTAGCTGTGCGTTCATAGAGTTCAAAGGATATGGAGCAGCAACTTGGACCGTAGGAACGTTACTCATAGTGGGCTGGACTCTCGCCGCCAGCGTGTTTGCTTTGTGCCTTGGTAGCAGGCGGCCTTGTTTCTTTTTGGTTATTTGGTTAGTTATAAGCTGTTCGTTTTTCTCCAAGTTAAGTTGACTTTATGCCTTCTCTCATCTTCTGATTTCTTTGCTGGTACCCGCTATAGGTAGGTATCAGCTCATTTATCAAACTTCTCCACTTGGACTAACAATCAAACCATACATGTAACAGGGGGGTCTGAGGGGGTCTGCCCCCCACCCGACTTAGGCCAGCCCCCCCCGATGCCCCCCGGATGCCCCCCCCGAGACGATTTCACCGACCCCCCCCCCTCCGATTTTTCTGGCAAGTAAATTTTCGAGCAAATTTTTGCAATTTTTTACAATTTCACACACAAAAATTGCCAAAGTCGCCTGCAAAACAGCACTTTTTAGCTGTATTTCAGCCCAAATTAGCAATTTTTGGCAATTTTTAGCCAAAAAATTGCGATTTTTTTCGATTTTTGAGCGTTTTTTAGTGGCCACCCCCTCCCCAAAAATTTTGGCTCAAACCCATACATGTACTAGGGGCGGGTTTGGGGGGTTACCCCCCTGCTGGAAAGGCCAAACGCCCCCTCACCCCCCCCCCCCCGAGACAGGTTAAGGGACCCCTCCCCCCGACCAAAAAATACAAGTGGTGGTAGTGGCTCCAGTATTAACAAACTGGGTCAGTAATCACTAATTTTTAGCCTAAAATTCACTTGAAAAGCCTTTGGAAACCGAATTTGGCGTTTCCACTGCTGATATTTAAGAAAAATCGGTGTTTTTGGAAGCTCTTTTTGTCATTTTTTTCTTGTTTTTAGCTTTAAAACGCTATTTGGCAGCTTAAAATAGCGATTTTTAGCGTCCTTACTGAAAAAAAACGTGCTAGAAACGCATTTCTAGACGTTTTGGAGCTTTTTGAAATTTGGGACCCCCACCTGGGCGAAACCCCCCTCGACTCCCACCTGAGGAATCCCCCCTACCCCCCTCTCCCAGGTCGGCCCGGAGCTGTTACATGTATGCTCAGACCCCCCCGGCCGGCGCCAGACCCCCGCCAAGCCCCCCTCCCCCCATCGGCGGATGACCTGTTACATGTATGAATCAAACATGAACAAAGGACCGAGGGGGTTGACCACTGTCAGGCTCTGACTTACCCCCTCAGGCCGCTACCCCCTTAGGAATTTTTGTTTAGAATTTTGTACAGAAATTTATGATAAAAGCATGCCATTCAGAATCCACTCAGCTTCTGTTTTGTGCAAAAATTTTTCTATTTTCTTAGATCAACAGGGGGTCGGGGGTCTGCCCTGCCCCCACCCGACTTAGGCCAGACCCCCGGATGGGGTGCCCCCGAGACGATTTTTCCGACCTTTCCTCCGATTTTTCTGGCAAGTAATTTTTTAGCAAATTATTGCGATTTTTTGCAATTTCAGACACAGCACTTCTTAGCTGTATTTCAGCTAAAATTAGGGATTTTTGACGATTTTTAGCAGAAAAATTGCGATTTTTTAGTGTCCAACCACCCCTCCCAGATTTTGGGCTCAGACCAACAGGCCGACACCAGATTCCCAACCCCTCCCTCTTCGGCGGATGACCTGTTACATGCATGGTACTTGACATAGTCTCGGGGTTTTTTTACCAGAGACCTTTGGCCTTGCGCCACCCCCGCCCATGTGTTGTTGAATGTATGTCATTCTGTCACTCCGCAACTAAGTACTGATGGAATGGTTGAGCATTTGAGTGAGTGCCTGGAGTTGAAGCATCGTTTATATACTGCTTTCTATCAAGCGTCGCTGTATCTACTGCAGTCATGAATTGCAGTTAAGACTGATAAGAGTATGCGTCACCAACTTCTACATTGTCGTTTACGATTCGATACGATTTACTCATTTGTTACTACTTGGGCAACAGTTTGCATCAGTTTACTATACTTGATGTACTAAACTTTTCTTTTTGGGCTATGTCCTTTGACTTTGTACTTGGCCTGCCATAAGTAACGTCCGAAATGAAGTGATCACTCCATGTTTCTAGAACTCTATGTCTCTTCCTTGCGATTTGTTGCGAAAGAAAATCTCTGTTTGTGTATTTTTCATTGAAGAACGAAAGTTGTGGAGTGATTATAAAAATATAAATCGATTGGTTGAACGCATTAAAGCCGACCTTTCAGCCAGAAATGCCGCCCGTACAAGTCGTCATTGTTTATTGGTAATTGACTCTAAAAACAAATTTATATATTTTATTTTTGGGTATATTTTGTGTTCCCACGCACCAATAGTAGCATAGCTAGCAACGCAACCTAAATAATCATAATACGAAAAAAATGCGGAGTGCCGAAGCGCATTTTAGGAACGGAGTAAAACCGATTCTAATGATGCTCAGGTTATAGTGCAAAACGGTACAGTAATCGAACAAAAATTTCTTAAAAAATAGCTGCAATTTCTCCGAAATTTCTATAGGCCCTGTATTTGTTCAGAGGTGGATGAGGCTACAAGCCGAAAGCTGATAAAATCGCTCAGGAAATCAAGGATCACTTTCGTGGAGAAAATGTAAAATGCGTAAGTGCTCAGTATTTGTTTGTTTGTTTGTTTGCTTCTTCAGAGCAAGTTCTTTTTTGCGTGTTCAGGTGTTGGAGCCAACCAAAGGCACCACTGGATGGCTCGAGGTATCGGTCAACGGGCAGCTAATCCATTCCAAAAAGGTATAGCTACTTTAACTGTTTCGAAATCAACATGTAATACTTAGCAGGTCGACTAGTCTTGAAGTAAGGGGAAGGAATTCTCTGAAGTCTTAAAAAATTTAGAAAATTGCTTCTAAAAGTTGGAACGGTAGAAAAATCGTTTCGGGTAACCGTCAGGTCCCTTCAATAAATTTGGTTGGGGGATAAAGAAAGGTGGCCCAATTTTTCGACAAAAGTCCCCCAGCGGATTTTTGGTGGGGGACCTGAAAACCTCTTTTGGAGTACAACAAAGCGAAGAAAAGTTTAGCCCTGCCCAGACAATAGATTCTAAAGCACAAAATTCGGTTTTCGCTTATCCTACAACCCACCTAAACCGGGTTTTAACAATGCTTATAGAAACCCTGATTAGGGTTTTTAGTTTATTTTGAAACCACACACACGGTTTTTGTAAGGCTTAGAATCCTAAATAGGGTTTTCAGGTTACGTTTAATCCTAATTAGGGTCTTTAGGGTAATTTGAAACGCTATTTGAGATTTGACCCACGGAAAAACCCAGCGACATATGGTCCCTAAATACAGGGTGTGTCAAAAAAAACAACCCAGCAGAGTTTATGCTGTAGCAACCGCAAATCTCAACCGATTTGAATGAATCCTGCTTTAAATGAAAGATAAATAAATTCTTGAAAGACTGGTGAAGGCCCTATTAAGATACGATGCTTAGTTCCTGAGATATTTTCCTTCAAACTCAAAACAGAGATTTTGGCAGTGAACAAGAGCGATTCCGTTGCACTTCACAACAAAACGGATTCCTACTGATGAGGGGCAACAAGACTTTTACAAATGAAGTAACCAAGCATGTGTGGCACCAGAAAAACCTCGTTACGTTAGCCCTGAGCAGTAGGAATCGGTTTTATTATGAAGTGCAACAGAATAATAAAAATCGCTCTTGTTCATAGCCAAAATCTGTTTTGACTTTGAGTGCAAATATCTCAGGAACCAAGCATCATATCTTTAAAAAGCTTCACCAAACTTTCAAGAATTAATTTATCTTTCATATAAAATAGGACTCACTGAAATCGGTTGAGATTTGCGGCTGCTACAGTAAAAAATCTGCTGGGTTGTTATAATCTCTGTTGTGCACTGCCAAAATCTCTGTTTTGATTTTGAAAGCAATTATCTCAGGAACTAAGCAACGCATCTTAATAAAAGCTACACCAGTCGTTCAAGAATTTATTTATCTTTCATTTAAAGCAGGATTCATTCAAATCGGTTGAGATTAGCGGTTGCTACAGCAAAAACTCTGCTGGGTTGTTTTTTTTTGACACACCCTGTAGATTGCTAAAATCTCTTAGAAATTGGATGGCAGAAAGAATCGGAGGTGGTTAGTCAGTCAGGGAGGGCGATTGAACTATTTAGCAGTATTATGGTTTGCCCACTTATGCTGTCTGTGAAATCATATACAGTATAGATAAAAAAAATGTCCCATCGCTTTTTCGGCCTTCACTCAAACGTTTCGTTCTCAGTCACTTCTTTACCGATTTGGCTCAAATTTTCAGCAAAAATTAACAACATGGTTGGCTAAATATTCTGCAAGTTTAGTGCCAAAATTCCGACTCATACTGGTTTTATGACCCGAAAACTAGGAATGAAGGTGGTCCACGCAAATTTATTTTTTTTCGGTAATACAAGGAGTACAGTCCTGAAACTTGCAGGAATGATTGATGTTGCTATTGGGCATAACATACTAAGCGGGCAGCCCTGTAGCTCAAAGGGCACTAAAATGGGGGAATTTCAAAAACATGAGTGAAAATCCCATAGTTAAGAAATCTGCACCTTCTACAATCAAAGCACTGAATCTGTTGTTAATCAACACAGATTGTAGCAGGAAGTTCGACAAATAAATGAACCTGATAGTTAAGCTCTGTTCCACACCATAGAAACCATCCCTGCAGCGTTTTTTGAAAATTGAAAATCTTTAGAATCGTCATTTTGCCGGTTTTACGAAGAAAAGTCATATTTCGTCATGTTTTTGAAATTCCCCCATTTTAGTGCCCTTTGAGCTACAGGGCTGCCCGCTTAGTATGTTATGCCCAATAGCAACACCAATCATTCCTGCAAGTTTCAGGACTGTACTCCTTGTATTACCGAAAAAAATTAAATTTGCGTGGACCACCCTCATTCCTAGTTTTTGGGTCATAAAACCAGTATGAGTCGGAATTTTGGCACCACACTTGCAGAATATTTAGCCAACCATGTTGTTAATTTTTGCTGAAAATTTGAGCCAAATCGGTAAAGAAGTGACTGAGAACGAAACGTTTGAGTGAAGGCCGAAAAAGCGATGGGACATTTTTTTTTATCTATACTGTATTTGCGTACTACAGAACGGACAGGGATTCGTCGATTCTTCTTCGAAGCGACAGAAGATCTTGGATGCTGTCGAGGCGGCCCTCAAGTAGCCTTTAAGCGGTGCCTTAGAACCCGTAAGCTTTTTCATATTATTCTTTCTTTCACATTTTTTCATTCGTACAGGTTGTAAAAAACGGTGAATTGATATGACGTCAGGGGCTGTCTGAGAAACCAGCAATAAGGCCTATACCGGTTTAGTGCCACTGGTCGGGCGGCCGTTGGGAGCTGTCGGCACCATGACGTCACCACGCCAGGCACTCTCTTAGTACCTGGCGCCCAACAGCATGGCCTGAGTGCCTTGGCAGTGAAAGAAGGGCAAACGTCCGAGATGACGATATCAGGGGTAACGAAATGGACCGTGCAGGTCTGATCGTAGGGCTGTACATCGTACGGCCCCCCGCCACATCGGATCGGAGTCCCCTGGCGCTTATGCTCAGGCTGTGTCACCGATCCGATCCGATGCCGCGGGGGTACGATGTACAGCCCTATGATCAGACCTGCACGGTCCATTTCGTGACCCCTGATATCGTCATTTCGGACGTTTGCCCTTCTTTCACTGCCAAGGCACTCAAGCCATGCTGTTGGGCGCCAGGTACTAAGAGAGTGCCTGGCGTGGTGACGTCATGGTCCCGACAGCTCCCAACGGCCGTCCGGCCAAGTGGCCAAACCGGTATTGGCCTTATTGCTGGTTTCTCAGATGGCTCCTGACGTCGTTGATCTTCCCTCCAACGCGGCATGCTTTTTGGAGCGGCTTTTGGTGCAACGGCAGATCCAGTTGGTTCCCATTTTACCTACTCGCTGTCTGTAACCAGTTTTCGGTGGCCTGGGTGGAGCTTTATGCCGACGACCAATTTTTTGCGGCAAGAAACTTGCCCCACCGAGTGGATGAGTGCACGACGTCGCGCACAGTGGCCATGTGGCCTAAACCACTACACCAACTGTGCCGGCGCGCCAGGGTGCTGCTGCAGATCAAGGATTTTATTTGGTCAACTGACCAGAAGCCCGATAAATGCAGTGTGGAAGAAAGGAAGAGCTTTCAGATGTACAGACAAGGTGAAGTAATCGGTTGGTGTGCAGTGACGAAACTCACCCAAAGCTAGTTCAGCTGGTGATCTTCCGATGAGTCTCGCTAATCCTTACCATCACTCTGTTTGTGTTTGGGTTCAGCTGTATCTGTAAACTGATTTCCACTAACTAGCTAGCGCTTCTATGTATCACAACCTGCGTTACTACATGTGTATATTATAGGAAACTAACAGTAGGTATGGCCAATGGTTTTCAAAAATTCACGCTACAGCAAAACAATTATGCTAAAACCGCCGATAACATGACCGGATGCGATAATATAAAAACCGCACTTGATTCCATGAAAAATTAGAAAAATGCGATCTAAAATCATTCGTCTGCGAAGAACTTTTGTATGGCACACTTGGTACCATTTTTATTTATGGGCGACAGATTTGAATAACTGGCGCTACACGGAAAAATTTATGCTAAAACGACAAAGCATGACCTGATGCGATTATTTACGCAAAAACCGCACTTAATTTCATGAAGAATTGGAGAAATGCGGGTTCAAAACAGCCGCGTGGGTTAAATCGCGTAAATTAGTGTTTATAACTTGGTCGCCGTCCCAGCGGTGGCTGATTTTCAATGGCGCGAGTTACGAAGGTGCAACCAAATTGATTGTTTAAAATCTACTATAAAGATGTGAATATTCGTCGCACAGCTAAATTAATGCGAAAAAGTATGGTTGGAATTGTTGGGTACAATAAAAGCCAGAAATGGCAAAAATTAAGGGTTGCAGAAACTTCAACACCGTTTGTGGGGTTAACGACAAACAGCAGAGAGCCAATTCTTATATCAGTCGAAAGCCTGAAGTCTACTGTATACGGAACCGATTGAACATCTTTCGCCGAATTCGTCGTTTTTTCACAAGAACGAGAAACATGAAAAAAATGCACGAAAAAGCCGATTTTCAGTAGTTAAGGAAGAATCAAATTTGTGGGGACCATGCCAAAGTGCGGAAAGAAAAAAAGCGGTGCTATATAGGTAACGAGTTGCGGTGATTTTAAAACCGGTTGAACAAAATTTGAATCAAGTCTCCTTTTAGCAGAAAATAGACATTGAAAAACGACGAATTCAGTTTTCGAGAGAAAAATGCTCTTTAACGGCCGAATTATGATTCAATATGCATCTTATTCGATAGCTCACACTCTGTTTCATATAAATACATCACATCCTCCTATCAATAACGGAACACAAAAAAGCATTTGCGCTTGAAGTTGCAAAAACCATTTTGGACCACTTTTTGGCTGTGTTTTTGTATTTTCTATTCCGCGCCGCGCGCACGTGCTTTGGCCATCCCTACTAACAGCGATTTTCCAGTATTTTGTCTGTTGTGTAGGCTTGTTCAATGCGGCTAAATCGCTTCGTGTCAAGTGCTGTGTTTTTTACCTCTGCTGGTCTCTCTACTCATATGCACATTGATTTGTATAGTAACGTTTTGGGATGGAAGACTTTTATCTGAACTGTTTTTACGGTCCTTGTGATGATACTGTACTGGTAATAATTCTGATTGTTTGATCACATGTGTTGAATTCTGATTTCGTGTGTTTCTGAAATAGAAATCGTTAGGACAAGGTTGTGACAATTTTACATAATGCTCAGGGAATTAGGAAACCAACATGTATGGAACAGCTACATATATGGTTGTGGTACCATACATGGTAGCAGTTCAGCTTCAGGCAGTCAGGGGACTTTGTTAGCTATTAGCCCAATACAGTGTTGGTCAAAAAGAGATCCCCGGACCTTTTTTAAGTTTTCAGAATAACCAAATGGCTGCCATTCAATCAACTTTAAACCGATTAAAATGATTTTTTGGCAGATTATTATTAATATTATTTGGTTGCAGTTCGTTAAAGAACACACCGATAACGAAAAGTTTGAGTGAACACGGGAAACTGGAGAGCACATTTTTGTGCTTTACTGTATATCTCAAGAATGCTTCATTGGATATTTCCCAAAGGTTGGCTATTAACCAATCTTTGTAGAATCTTTAATCTCTAAAAAGGTCTGCTTTCTAGCCAGGCCGATTACAATCTGGCGGAATTTTACTTTCATTGAAGGTGAAAAATTAGCATTGTCAAAAAGGAGGGTAAAAAATGTCCCCTGCACAGAAAGCAGGGTTTGTACGAATTAATGCGGTCACTGATTACAATCGCCTCAACTAAGTTAACACAATGAACATATAAATTAGGCTGTGCAGCAGTCGTGCTTTATGTTCAGAGAGGGCACCACCCTCATTTTTGGCAATGAATAATTCTCACATTCAATGAAAGTAAAAATGCGCCAGATTTTAACTGGTTGTTCTAGAAGGCTGGCTTTCTCAGGAATTAAAGACTCTGCAAAGACTACGTTTGGGAAAGATGCGATTACGCATTCATGAGTAGGGATGCAAATGGTATAAAAATACCAAATACCAGATGGTATTTTCTATACCAAATAATACCAAATAGTTGATAAACAGGTCGCTAGCTGTTTGTAATGAGCGCAAAATCATACTTTTTGTTTTTTCAGCAAAAATATATAAGTTTTGCCTCAGTGGAAGAGTTTTTGTTGCATCTAAAAGAAATCTAGTCATGCCGAGAAAGAAAACGAGCAGAATTTGATGGGTTTTCACTGACTCGGGAAATGGCCAAGCACGATGTGACGTTTGCGGTCTAGGCTCGGTCTCGATAAAGGGGTCGTCCATAAACGACGTCGTTCCAAAATCCCGATTTTTCGGAGCCCCCTTCTCCCAAAATCGCCTTGCGTCGTTTCATGGGGGCCCCCTCCCACTTTTTGAGAATTTTCCATGAATGGTTGTTATAAGCTAAACTGGTCAGAATTCTTTCTTGTTTTGTTGCTCAGAAACGGTAAGGAGACGTTTTGTTCTGCGTATCTGCATTGTTAAACTTTTAGTAAATTAGAAATAAAGAGAAAACTCTGAACAGAAGAGCTCTGACATGGTATACAGTCGCAAAATATGCAGAATTTATCGCTTAAAAGCTAACTGTTCAGTTATTTAAACTATTTGGTATTATTTGGTATAAAAAATACCAAATACCTAGAAAATACCAAATAATACCGAATAATACCAAATAATACCGGATATCATTTGCATCCCTATTCATGAGAGATGTACGTATACGTTCAAATTTTGACGTCTGAAAATTCGGGACAGATCGTTTCAGATGGGCAGAACTCTGAGATATAGAAGGCTAGCAGCCTAAAGTTTGGCCGTACCAAACTTTGAACAAAAAAATAGTGCCTATACTATAATCTTTTCATTCGGTTTGGAATTGACAGAACAACGGTCATTTGAAGTTTATTGGGAAAATTAAAAAATAGTAAAGGAAGGCAATCTTTTTGTGGCAAACACTGCTTTTTGCCGAATATGCGATTATTGCCCCGACTTGGCTCATGCAGTACTGTACCTTTCGAATGAGCGTCGGTTCTTTGCTGACTTCTTTTCTCCAACCTTGCTTTCATTCTATCAGAAATCTGAGCCAGCAATCCGGCTACCAGTGCCAGCCCGACGATGCTCAAAAGGAAATAAGCCAATCCTTGGCTAGGTTGAGACGGCATTACGTCCCCGAATCCTATGGTGGTCAAAGTGACAAAGAAGAAATAAATCGCCTCCTTATATGACCATTCTTCTGTGTAGGTTAGAAGCAGTGCGCACAGAAATAGATATAAAAAGACGCATAGCACTGTAATTACGATCGGAAATTGCGTTGGATTTTCAGTTGAATGTCCAATTCGTGTGTAAGCTTTGTCAAGCAGCTTTTGTAAGCTGGAACCGATTTCAGCTAACAGAAGGAGCATCAGTGGTATGCCAACTAAAATATGGTATACAGTCTGTCTTAATAATATGTATTGAGAAATCTGTGAGCATAAAAGTTCTTACCAACTCCATAAGGAATTAACAAAATCCTGCCGCTAGCTGTAGCTGGGGCCATATTACCGTAACCAATTGTGGTTAGTACGGTAGTGCAGAACCAAACTGCATTACTGTAGTATTGCCAATTATAAGCTGGTAGGTTTAAATGGTCATTAAATCCGATAGCTGATTCATATTCCAGCATAAAATTTTCGAACAATGCCTCATCACACAAAATTGATTGAACCGAACATTGGTTTATCAGGTCTAACAGTTTTGCAGTAAAATTTTGTCGCAACTGTACCGCTGTTCGATTTTGCTTTGCAATATTACTCAGTTCGCTGGCTTGTTCGATATAGAAGAAGAGTAAACCTGAATGAGTGAGTGAACGAAATATGTAAATTGGTTAAGAATAGAACTAGTCGTACCTCCGCCGAGCGTGTAGAAAATAACGGCCAAAAGAAGGTATATAATTTTGGATTTTTTGTAAATTTTTACAAACTTGGCCGGCGGCATAGTCAGTTATCTCATGTCGCTTTCTGTCAACTTAGCAACTTGGTTAAACAGGTATAAGTTTGTCTTACAGATTAGCCGCTTCAAGCACACATTGCGTACCCACCTTTGGACCCCCAAAAAAGGTCGCAAAACATTCAATCTGTACTTTATCGCTGAAACTGATATTCAATACGTTTGAGTGCAAAACAGCTTTTTATTGCATTTGCTACAATATTCGGTTTTAAGGCATTTTCTTCTACCGGAACAGGGTTTTAAGGCATTTTTAACGCAAAAAAACAGGGTTTAAACGCTTTTTTCGGTACAAATAGGGTTTTAAAGCCATTTTTCGCCCTACAATCCCTAAAAAGGTCCACGAAATCCACCTTTGGACCCCAGAAAAGGTCGCAAAACCCACTTTGGACTTGGTCCCAAAACCGTATTTGGGATTTTAAAAAGGCCCCTCACAGAAAAATCCAGCGACATGCATGGAATGAATCGAACAGCTCCAAGATTTGCTACCGGGAGCTACCGAAGTTAGGTTTCGACCGTATAATCAATTATAGATCTACTTAATTTCAAAAATCCTATCCGTTTAGTTGGTAGCTGTTTTTTAATCAGTGAATAGCTTTTGTGTTTTTCCAGTATACCGAAAACTTAACTTAAACTGATAACCATTTCATGGAAAACATGAAAGTTATGCAAATTTTTCTTTGCTTTCATACCGTAAAACTTCTAACAAAAGCGCACGCTCCAATAGTAGCGCCCTTTACGGACAGCCCAAAATATAAACGCGTACGCTCTAATAGTAGCGCCGTTCTAATAATAGCGCTCCCACGCGCACTACTATCAACGCTTTTTACGTGTTTCCAATGTAGAATACTGTCCCTTTGAGAAAATTGTCTTTGATTAAGCTTGCAAACATTAGTCAGACTAAAACTCATATAAAGATTGCTTGTGTTTGAAACAAAATACCCTGTATTTTCAGAAAAATGAGGATACTTGAGATGGCCAATGTAGCATTGAAATAATAAACGCGCACGCTCCAATAATAGCGCCCTCAAAAGCAATCACCAAAAAATAATAGCGCAGCGCCATCATATCTTGCATATCAAAGTTTGACAAATAATCACATAAATAGAACAACCGATTAAGGTAAATAGTGCATGAGGTGCTGGTCATTGCAGTTGTCTCTACCGTTGCAGCAGCAGTTGTAGTCTCCATACTCATCAAAGTCACATTTCTTGTGTCCAATACCATCACAGAAGTTTCCATAATCGCATCCGGCCGCTTGCCGATAGTCCAAATTGCTGGGATAATTGGTGAAGCAGTATTTGTTGTGGGGTGGGCTGCAGTGCTTTGTGTAGGCCAAGTCAGTATGGTAGCATGTAGCCACCAAAGGAACCGGGGGCTTCACATCTTCTGTATTGCAGTTTTGTTTGGCATAACAGCAGCAATATGTCACCTTCGTTCTCTCATCCTTTTCACAGTGTTTGTGTTTTATCTTGGCGCACCTTGTGCCATTGTCACATCCAGCGCCAATCAGTCTTAGTCCATCATAGCTGTTGTAGCAATAGAAATCCCTGTTTGGCTGGCATGCTACGAATATATCTTTGTCTTGGCTAGAGCAGCTTATCACTGTGGCCCTCAGATGACCCGAATTGCAGTTTGCATAGCGGTTGCAACAACAGGTGATGTCAGCCTTATCACCAACCTCTGAGCAGCCATAGTCTGCGATTAGTCCACACATTGCATAACCAGCACACCCGGACCGGTTCAACTTTCCATATATGTAGTGTCTGTAGCAGAATCTGTCAGTGGGTGCTGTGCAGTCGACGGGCTGCTCATCCAAATCGTAGCAACTGTGCACCTTTGGAGTTACACGACAGTTGTCTTGCGCACAGCAACAGACCATGTGTTTCTTGTCATTCTTGTGATGAGGGTGATGTACAGCTTTGCAGGGATGCAGCCGCGAAAACTGACACACTCCTTTCTGGTCATACTGACACGAACCATTCAGTAATCTGTTCTTCGCGCCATACTCGCTTGCGCACCAACTTTGACCCTGGTGTCGCTCAGGGTGACATTTAATCAGTAGGTCTATTGGACCGTGCGAAGGACACTGACGAACTTTGACCGGTCGCAGGGTGTTCTTGTTACAATTCTTCTCCCCAATACAACAGCAGAGAATGGCGTGCTTGCTAATTCGCTGGCATGACAGGTCTGAGACATTGTGGCTGAGACACGCAGATGTCTGCTTGTCCCCGACATCACATCCTGAGTCGAGAAGTTGTCCGCTAAGCGAGTATTTGTTAAAACAGAATTCATGACTGTGATTGGTTGAACAGGACTGGTGACCGCCCGGTGAGAGACACTCAGTCACTCTTGGTCTCAGCACATCGGGCAAGTTGCACTTCGAACTGGCACAACAACATACCCAACCGCCTTCCTCGTGGTCTGGGTTGCGGATGCAGCCGTGGAAGCCCTTCATAGCTCTGTGGCACCTATGACCACCCTCACAAGTCATGTAGGTGTGTTGGTTGAGCTCAGTGTATCTGTTGAGACAGTGGTGCTCTTGTTGTTCACAGATCATGGGACGATTATCATACTTATAGTTGGCGTGATGGCACCCAAACATATTATTCCAATTAACAAATCGGTGCGCTGCTGACTGAACTACCAGCATCAGTAAGCAGAATATATGCATTACTATAAAGAATAAACCTGGGCACAGTATCCAGTTTCTAGCAGCACCCTCAAAGTGCCGGCAATACTTCTATGTGAAATTGGAACTGGTGCCACAGATGAGCTCTCTCTGGTTTGTTTTGTTCAGATATAGTAATGGTAAGTTGTACGAATCCAAAGTGACTGCAACAAACAAAGGTCACTGCAAAGGATGCGAATCCACAGGATGGATTACAGTTGGTAGGTACCACCAAATTTCAGGTAAGTCCAGGTTCAGGTATCTCTAAAATCAAATTTCAGGTTCAGGTTCAGGTTCAGGTTCAGGTACATTTTTCAAAAGTACCCAGGTGTCAGGTTCAGGTTCAGGTACTTTAAAATAAAGACACAAATTTTCGGGTATGAGCTAAATCAATAGCGTTCCTGTTCCTTTTCTTAAGAAAACGATCCATGTTCAAAGCAATCGAAATTTACAAACCAACAATTCGACAAAAACGAGAAAAACGCAATACAAATTTTGCGGTATGACGGACCGATCGCCATTGTAGTAGGAAACCCCACGCACTCCACGAACGTTCATTTCAAACTCTAAGTTCCGGCATTAAGTTAAAAGGCTCAGGCTTACATTAAGTAGTAGTCTACTAGCTGACGTTTAAGCTTACGTTCGACAAACAAACAAACTAAAGCTAGGCTTAGGCATAGCGGAAGATAAGTTTTCATAAAGGCAATTTCCGGATGGGGCTTTTCCCTATAACCGCCTTCAATTTTAAGCTACAGTACACGTAGGTGCAGATAATGTGCATTAGTCCTTCACGCACACCATTTTTCAGAACAAAACTGTAGAGCGTCAAGCAATATCTGATATGACCAATCTCAAAAGTTGACAGTACGTGCTACTTGTACCGGGAAGTTTAAGACAAGAAAAACCTGAAAAGTAGGCACCGGAGAGTGCTGCATAGGGTACCCCTCCAGATAGCGTACCCGGGGTACACTAACTGGCACTTAGTGCCGGATTGTGTACCCGGGGTACACTATTTGGAGACAGATTTTATGTCATGGGTGTCCAAAATTTCCAACATTACGGTAGATTTAAAGCAGGTCTACGTATATTTTTTGCGAATTTTCAACCGTTTTTAGTGATACAAACCTCACAAGAATGGTAACTTTGACAACCACTCTCATTTTCATGGCAGAAACAGTAATCTCGATTGGAAAATTGCATTTTTGCTCAGAAATCGTGAAAACAAGCAGTTTAAAATGATTTGGCTAAGTGCCAGTTAGTGTACCTGGTACACTATCTGGATCTCATTTTTGTTGCGGAAAATGCTAAGTGCTGGTTAGTGTACCCGGGTACCCAATGCAGCACTCTCCGGTACCGACCTAGTAGGTGTCAGGTAAGTACTTTTATTTTCAAGTAGGTTCAGGTTCAGGTTCAGGTTCACAATTTTCAGGTTAATACCCAGGTTTCAGGTTCAGGTTCAGGTATACCTACCAACTGTAGGATGGATAGTGGCAACAGGGTGAAGAATTGGAGATAGCGGCCGGAAAAGCATAGCAGCTTGCTTGTTTCACCTAAGAATTGTGCTATCGTTTCATTTCTTAGTCATGCTTCAATAGTAATGTCTCCCCTTATCTTTGTAGTATTGACACTGTGTTTTTTATGCGTCTGTACCCTTCGTTCCTTCCCTTATTCATTATTTGTTGCACATTCTGACATGCTTACTAGTCTAGACTTCTTATTCAAGATTGCTTTTCTCATAGAGGTAGTTTTAAGATGCATTTTGCGTGAAAGTCAGCTTAGAGGGGGCAAGCAGGGTCATCTCAGGGATGTGGCCGATATTAATATCGTTAAAATAGAGCTCAATCGAAGACCAACGGTGCATGCCCGGCCACCAGCAACCCCCTGGAACCGGAGCTACACCCCCTCAAAGTTGGGTCGGCAGGGATTTCTGGTGTCTGACAGTCTCCATTCAAACGATCACCCTTCATTCGTTTCTTAAGTTAGGATTCCCACCCGCATATAGTTTTGTAGCTCTTCAAATGGCCTTTGGTATTCTCGTACTCTCGTTTCCAGATCATAGCTGGTTAGCAAGATATTTACCGAAAACTACGAAATTGTCACAAAATGCCACTTGAAGTCGTGTCTTGAAAGTGGAAAACACAGTTGTAATAACAATAGACATAACTTAAGTGATGACTTTTGCCCAGATATTACAAGACACAACATGCGGTAAAAGTTATACAAGTTGCAAGTAGCATAGCAATCCAATGATTTGACACTACTCAAGCATAGGAAACATGTGATCAGTGCTTTAGGTTGCGTTTTCTTCTCACATAGCTGCTGATGATGGTGCAGGCAGTTTTCTCCACACATTGACCCTGGTAGTAGCGCACCATTCCAGGCTGACACATGCATCCATAGGCATGACAGGTTTCCTGGCTGCCACAGAAGGTCACTGCCGTTTCGCAGCTACGTTCGCAGTTGTACAAATGACCATCACCCAGTCTGACCGTCACACATCCGTGCACCTGTAAGTACTGTTGTTTTTGTATACACATACACATTTACCATACATAAAAATAAACATTGTTTTTAATATGTATACACATATACACATTGAAAATTCCGATACACATTACCTTATACAATAAGTACTAGAAGAAGTAACCGACAAAGCCTCCAATAGCCATCAGCAGTAGTAGAAATCCATTTTATTTTGAAGTGCAACGGAATAACAAAAAGCCATCCAGTTCATTGCCAAAATCATTGTTTTGACTTTGAGAGCAAATATCTCAGCAACTAAGCAGAATACATTGCTAAAAACTTCAGCAATATTTTAAGAATTTATTTATCTCTCATTTAGAAAGGGATTCACTCAAATCGGTTGAGATTTGCGGTTTGGTTGGTACAGCCAAAAAACTGCGGCTTGTTTTTTGACGGACACCTTCTACACATTCATACAAATGAAGTAGGCATATATTTGTCAACGTTAGTTGCTAGACTTAGTCTGACAGACAACAGTACGTACTTCTCCTGCTGGGCAAATGTGCCACTTGATGTAGTGTAGAGCGATCAGACCTCTACAATGCTTTTCGGTCACGCAGGTGGTGTTCTCCTGAGAGTGCTGGATACTTCCCGGTCTGCAGACACATTTGACAGTGTTCTTCTTGCACACCACCATGGTGTCTCCAAGACACCGGCGAACGCACTCAACTGGCTTTGCCATCTGAAACAGGTTTCGCTTTCTACAGCTGAACCACTTGACGCACTTTTTCCTAACCTGGTCTCTACCACAGGTTACCTCTGATGAGTTGGATGGAGTGGTAACTAGCGACCGATCTGAATTTTAATTAGGACTGAAAAGCAGCTGGTCCCACCTATTATTTTGCCGCCTTTAAATAAATAAAGTTTTACATACATTGTAGATCAAATTTTTCCACTGAGGAATCGTCTCTAAAAATCGAGAAACTCGATTTCCTTCCGCTAATCGCAGTACCAAAACGGCAATAGGCCAATTGTTTTCGGTCGGACAGTGAGGATAGGAAGGAAAGGAAGGTATTCAGGTCGACCGCTAGTATTCTTTGTCTGTGGTTGTTCACTGCTCGTTGGTTTGACCTTTGGCGGTTTGGTGTGCAAACCAGTATTTGTGATCTTATCCATAGCTATAATACCGGTTTTACAAATCATCTACCGTATAGTGCTGTTTATAGTACCCGGGTACTATATATGGCACTTAGGGTTTTGCGGAAATAAAAGTGAATCCATTTGTAGTACCCGGGTACTATATATGGCACTCTACAAATCTGCTCTATAAGCAACTAATAATACGTAGTATGTGAAAGTTCTTGCTGAAATTATGGTGTACTTGTCAAAAATAGGTTCTTTACTTACATCAGAACCTCCGTGATTGCATTATCTACTGTTTTTGTTCGCACAAACAATGTTTACCACAAAAAATCCTATAACGTTCGGACATTTTGTATTAATAACTGCTCACTGTAGAATAAAAATCTGTCTCCATCTATAGTACCCCGGGTACTATAAATGGCACTAAGTGCCGTTTATAGTACCCGGGGTACTATAAATAGGGGGGTACTATAAACAGCACTATACGGTAGATGGGAGTGTCATGAAGTCTTGGTTTATGATAATTTCTCACATTATTAAGACGTAATTTCAGAGAATATTTAGTTTAGCTCCCCAAATCGATCCCGATTTCGCTAATTTTTTACCTATGTTAACATATTTGATGAAAAAATAACAACCCCAAAGTATGTATGAGCTCCGGTCGAGCCCGCACAGCGCCAGTCCCCCTCCAAAGTAGGGGTGGTCAGGCCGAAAAAAAAAACAAAAAAGTACCCAAAGTTCACAGAGTGATTTTAAGAGTCAGTCTCTGAACTGATCGAGGCTTGGCCCTTTGCCCTATTCAGACCCCAAAATTGAAACTATGGGCTAGAGAGCTGTAAGTTGGTACACTAATACATACTTATGAGTTGTCTTTCGGCCCCAACGGATTAGTGGATTTGACGCTCTAATCCCGAGATACAGCCTTCTGAAAATCGGCCTGCTTAACTATGGGACCAAAATTTCAAACTCGAATTTCTAACCTACCAGCTGGAGTTTGAAGATAAAAATTTGGGTTTTTGCGTAACTTTTGGAGTACTTTAAGAATCTGCAGTCCAATTTTGTTTTGGAAGAAAAAAGATTTTTTTCGACCTCTTTGGTGGGCCATAACTCGGCTACAACCCCCCTAGAGGCGCTTTTTTATTTCATAACTTTGTAGTGCTTTTTATAAGCTTCATTTTGGTATAGAATATGGTACGATTGCTGGTGGCCAATCCAGTGAAAATTGGCCTCAAATGTCACGAACTCGAAAAATTCGCATGTTTCACTATAGACATAATTTTCCAAATCGAATTTCTGACTTAATGAACGGAGTTGAGCTGTGAAAATTTGGGCTTCCAGAGTAATTTCAGTGTGCTTTCGGAATATTTAGTGGATTTAGAATTTCCAGGAAAAAAATTTTTTTTCGACCTCTTTGGCGGGCCATAACTAGGCTGGAATCGGCCCTAGAGGCGCTTTTTTATTTCATAACTTTGTAGCGCTTTTTATAAGCTCCATTTTCGTATAGAATATGGTACGATTGCTCGTGGCCAATCCAGTTAAAATTGGACTCATAGGTTACAAACTCGAAAAATTCCCTCATTTGGAAGTCCAGATTTTTATGAGTTCTCAACATTTGAGGCCAATTTTCACTGGAAATCACTCACTGGCCACCAGCAATCGTACCATATTCTATACCAAAATGGAGCTTATAAAAAGCGCTACAAAGTTATGAAATAAAAAAGCGCCTCTAGGGGGTTCCAGCCGAGTTATGGCCCGCCAAAGAGGTCGAAAAAAATTTTTTTCCTCGAAATTCTAAATCACTAAATATTCCGAAAGCACACTGAAAGTACTCTGGAAACCCAAATTTTCACAGCTAAACTCCGTTCATTAAGTCAGAAATTCGATTTGGAAAATTATGTCTATAGTGAAACATGCGAATTTTTCGAGTTCGTGACATTTGAGGCCAATTTTCACTGGATTGGCCACCAGCAATCGTACCATATTCTATACCAAAATGAAGCTTATAAAAAGCACTACAAAGTTATGAAATAAAAAAGCGCCTCTAGGGGGGGTTGCAGCCGAGTTATGGCCCACCAAAGAGGTCGAAAAAAAATTTTTTTCTTGCAAAACAAAATTGGACTGCGGATTCTTAAAGTACTCCAAAAGTTACGCAAAAATCCAAATTTTTATCTTCAAACTCCAGCTGGTAGGTTAGAAATTCGAGTTTGAAGTTTTGGTCCCATAGTTAAGCAGGCCGATTTTCAGAAGGCTGTATCTCGGGATTGGAGAGTCAAATCCACTAATCCTTTGGGGCCGAAAGACAACTCATAAGTATGTATTAGTGTACCAACTTACAGCTCTCTAGCCTAAAGTTTCAATTTTGGGGTCTGAATACTGAGACTCGATCGGTTCAGAGACCGACTCTTAAGCTTGTATTTGCTTGTAGAAAACACGTTTTTGGCCCTAATTTGCATATTACTGATGTTCGAGCGAAGATATTTCTGGTGTGTTATTTTCTGCAATAGACCTATCCATTTATCACATAAAAACTATAGGTCAGAATTTTTTATGTTCCGCGGTTTGTAGGGTTTTATAAAATGTGGCTCTTAATATTAATATTAATTCCATTTATCTATTCCCGGTTTCATATAACCATAACTTTTTTCCAGTCAGATCGATTTTATTAAAATTTTACATACAAATGTCTTAACACTTCAAATTTTTGCAGTTAAAATTTAAAATTAATCCTTCACTCTGCTCGCTAGTTATGCGTCTCCGCGTGCGGAGTTTTCCTTGAACCGCTACCACGCTCTGCATCCAATCAAACCACACCACGCATTTAGCACGTTCCTTTATGGTAAAAGACAATCTATAATTAAAAAATTAAACGGAATATAAAGGGTTCCTAAAGCATCGATACAAAAATTGTCATCAGAAGGCAGAAAGAAACAAATCGCCAGCCTCGTTCTGTACTACGAGTATAATTCACAGTGCAATAACGAACTTTAGAAAAGTTTACTGTTATTCAGACATTTCACGTCAGAACGCGCTAAAATTTTAACAGTAAAAACTTGAATTATCAGGGTGTATCTATTCAAAATTTCAGCAAAATCGGTCTGTGTAGGAAAAAGTTATGCCCTAATGAAACCGGGAATAGATAAATGGCCCACCCTGTATATTAAAATCACAGTACTTTGTGGACTGGCTCCTGACACGGCTGTGGTAGGCGATACACTGGTTGCTGCTCTCTCAATTCCTTTGCAGAGGAAAGTGCTAGTATTGACAAGAACACAAGAGCCGTTGGTTTCAGAGACTTTCACAAAATCTAAATTCTAAGTTGCATTTCTTTGCATTACATTGCATTTGCATTACATCTACCCCACCCCACCCGGTTCCTATGTTCCCCCACATGGGTAGGGAGTAGTGATGTAACTGAGAACTCGGTATTTCTCGAAAATACGAAATATCGAGAATTCTCGGTATTTTTCTGTCTTGGTTTCTTGTTCGAGATTTCGGTATCCAAATACCGAGAAATACCGAGACCGCTAGTTTTAGAGAATTTACAAGTAAGCCGCAATTTCTGAGAGAATTCAATGTAGTAGTAGCTCCCTACTTTGGATCAGGGTCATATCACTGATTTCGATATTTCTATGATACTTCAATAGTAATTGATCAAAAACCATGATGCGCAAAGTATGAGCCCGATATGGCAAGCCAGGTCGAAACGGTCTCTATCTGATGCAGTTTTCCCACTGATTCCCAATATGACTATTTTTGCACTGCGATAGCGCAGAAGAAAGTGTACAGGCATCTGAAGTTTCATCAACATCTGTGCTCTCTTCAGTCAAATAATATAAATTTGGAGGGCTGTCAGTTGGTATGGCAAAAATTCACTGTACGTATTACCGCGTTTTTGGCCGAAAAGTGCGGTACGAAGATACCCTACCTCATTTTAACTGTAATATTCATAATCCTTGCCTCATTTTCGATCGTTTGGTGGGCTCGTGCATTGCATACATGTAACAGCTCCGGGCCGACCTGGGGGAGGGGAGTAAGGGGTTTTTCTGTCAGGTGGGGGGTTGAGGGAGAATTTCGCCCAGAGGGGGTTCAAAATTTCAAAAAGCTCAAAAACGCCTGGAAATGCGTTTTTAGCACGTTTTTTCAGGAAGGACGCTAAAAATCGCTATTTTAAGCGGCCAAATAGCGTTTTAGAGCTAAAACCTAACAAAAAAGGGCTTTCAAAAACACCGATTTCTCTTAAATATCAGCAGTGGAAACGCCAAATTCGGTTTCCAAAGGCTTTCAAGCGAATCTTAGGTTAAAAGTACAGTTGGTAGGTACCACCAAATTTCATGTAAGTCCAGGTTCAGGTTTCTCTAAAATCCAATTTCAGGTTCAGGTACATTTTTCAAAAGTACCCATGTGTCAGCTTCAGGTTCAGGTACTTTCAAATAAAGGCACGAATTTTCGGCTATGAGCTAATCAATAGCGATCCTGTTCCTTTTCTTAAGAAAACGATCCATGTTCAAAGCAATCGAAATTTAGAAACCAACAATTCGACAAAAACGAGAAAAACGCAAGACAATTTTTTTGCGGTATGATGTACCGATCGCCGTTGTAGTAGGAATAGGAAACCCCACGCACTCTACGAACGTTCATTTCAAACTCTCAAGGCTCAGGCTTCGTTCTACTAGCTGATGATTAAAGCTTACGTTCAACAAACAAACTAAAGCTTAGGCTTATAGACATAGAGGAAGACAGGCTTTCATAAATAAAGGCAATTTCCGGATGGGGCTTTTCCCTTTAATCGCCTTCATTTTTAAGTTACAGTACACGTAGGTGCAGATAATGTGCATTAGAGCTTCACGCACACCATTTTTAAGAACAAAACTGTAGAGCGACAAGCAATATCTGATCTAACAAATTTCATATGTTGACAGTACGTTCTACTTGTACCGGAAAGTTTAAGACAAGAAAGACCTGAAAAGTAGGTACCGACCTAGTACCGGATATGGTTGGCTGATATCGGGTTTTTGCGATGCATATGATATTGCATATGAATATATGCATGCAATTTCTAGTGCATATTGATATTGCATATATCATATGCATGCAAAAATGAGATATGTACATATTTTTTGCATATTTGCATATTTTAGCAAGGCGGCCTGAAATCGATAACTGGACGTTTTCCAAGCCTTTTCGAGTTCGGTTGGAATGTCTATGCAATCTTTAGCATTTATTATGCATACCTATTTTACAGATACAGACCTCACCTGGAAAAAACAAAAGGAGAAGCACAGTTTGGCATGAAAGACCAGCTCATTTTGTAATTTTTAGATAAAAGTGGTTGCCATGAAGATTTCTGGCTAAATTAGTGTTTGCATGTTCAAATTTGTTCTCTCTAACGTGGTATACCTAGCCGTTTGTAGTCCTGTCCTAGTTTTACAAACTAAAAAATTCAGAATTTGAAAAATCTTAGTTGAGATTTCCATTCTTTTCGTTATGGCCTTCCGAAATGAACGGAACCGAAATTTCAGATGTCAATTTTGAATGTAAATATCTCAATTACCCCTTCAACGGATCTTTCCCAAATTTTGCAGGTTTACGCAATCTTTATATGGACTTAAGAACCTGAAGAGCTCAGCTTTCTAACACAACCGGTTAAAATCTCCTGGAGCTTTAGTTTCAGTCAAGGTGAAAAATTAGCATTCTCAAAGATGAAGGTGTTATCCCTTGCACAGAAAGCAGGGTTATACGAACTAGTGGTGTCGTGGACCTGAGTTACAATCACTTAACTACGGCAACACAATTAACACCTAAGTTAGGCCATACAACCATTCCTTTATGTTTAGAGGGCACCACCCTCATTTTGACAATGCTAAGTTTTCACCTTCACTGAAAGTAAAAAACCGCCAAATTTTAACCAGTTGTGTTAGAAAGCTGAGCTCTTCAGGCTCTTAAGTCCATATAAAGATTGCTTAAACCTGCAAAATTTGGGAAAGTTCCATTGAAGGGTCGGGTCATTGAGATATTTATGTTCAAAATTGACATATGAAATTTCGGATCTGTTAATTTCGGAAGGCCATAACTAGAGGCTATAGAAGGCTAGCAGGCTAGGACGTGGTCAACGCAACCTCTTAACAAATAATAATAATCGTGCCAAAAATCGTTTCATTCGGTTGAAAATTGACTCGAAAATATTTAAAAAAAAACTCGAATAAAGGCCAGGCGGTCTTTTTTATGGCCAACACTGTATTTGAGTCGTTTAACGCTCTTTAGAACATAAGTATACAGCACGAAAAGTCAGCGACACCTGTGACAAAAATATGCAAATTAAAAATATGCAAAATTTTGATATTAGGGTCAATTTGCATATGACTATTGCATATTGGAATTTTGCATGCATATGATATTGCATATGCATATATGCATGCCAAAAACCATGCATATATGCATTGTTTGATATTGCATATTGCATATATGTTTCCAACCGTAGTACCGGAGAGTGCTGCATAGGGTACCCCTCCAGATAGCGTACCCGGGGTACACTAACTGGCACTTAGTGCCGGATTGTGTACCCGGGGTACACTATTTGGAGGCAGGTTTTATGTCATGGGTGTCCAAAATTTCCAACATTACGGTAGGTTTAAAGCAGGCCTACGTATATTTTTGCGAATTTTCAATCGTTTTTACTGATACAAACCTCACAAGAATGGAAAATTTCACCAACCACTCTCATTTTCATGGCAGAAACAGTAATCTCGATTGGAAAATTGCATTTTTGCTCAGAAATCGTGAAAACAAACAGTTTAACATGATTTAGCTAAGTGCCAGTTAGTGTACCGGGTACACTATCTGGATCTCATTTTTGTTGCGGAAAATGCTAAGTGCTGGTTAGTGTACCCGGGTACCCAATGCAGCACTCTCCGGTAGGTGTCAGGTAAGTACTTTTATTTTCAAGTAGGTTCAGGTTCAGGTTCAGGTTCACAATTTTCAGGTTAATACCCAGGTTTCAGGTTCAGGTATACCTACCAACTGTAGTTAAAAGTTAGTGATTTCTGAGCCAGTTTGTTAGTACCGAAGCAACTACTAGTACTTGTATTTTTAGGTCGGGGGTCCTTTATAACCTGTCTCGGAGGGGTAAGAGGGAGGTTTGGCCTTTCCAGCTGGGGGGGTTACCCCATCAAACATCCTAGTACGTATGATGCATTGGATTGGAAGGATTGCAGAGCAAAGAATAGAACCTCACTTCTCTCAATGGGACACATGCAGAATTCCATTTCTTCGTCAGTTTCTTGTAGGCAGTGTCCGCTACCTTTTGGCCAGCAGTTTTCTTTAGCGAACTCAAATTCTTGTGTTCGTTTAGCCAGCTTTGTCTGAGCTAATATCTGACACGTAAGTGTGGTGTTGCAGAATGAAGTGTTGTGAAGTCCGTTGGCGCAATGTACCGGTCTGCTCTGCAAGAACTAGTGTTGGAAAGTCCGGGGTTAAAAAAATAAGTTCAGGTTCAAGTCCAGGTTCAAGTCCACCATCTAAAAAACCTGGACAATAGGTTCAGGTTCAAGTCCACTGATAATTTCAAGAATTGTTGAAATTTTTGCACTGCTCGCAACTTTTCTGAGCTATTTAAGTCTGTCTACTAATAATGAAAGACGAAAACCACATTTTATGGAGCAATAGTTTCGTTTTCTCGCATATTCATTTTGAAAAATCGGTGTAAAAACAAGAAATCATGAAAACGTTGTGCAATCCAACCGAAAATTTGACAAATTTTGCCTAAATTTTCGCTCAAATTTTGAACCTATTGAGTGAGTCCAGTAAAACAAAACAGGTTCAAGTCCGGCTGATATACAGGGTGTGTCAAAAAAAACAACCCAGCAGATTTTTTGATGTAGCAACCGCAAATCTCAACCGATTTGAATGAATCCTGCTTTAAATGAAAGATAAATAAATTATTGAACGACTGGTGTAGCTTTTATTAAGATGCGTTGCTTAGTTCCTGAGATAATTGCTTTCAAAATCAAAACAGATATTTTGGCAGTGCACAACAGAGATTAAAACAACCCAGCAGATTTTTTACTGTAGCAGCCGCAAATCTCAACCGATTTCAGTGAGTCCTATTTTATATGAAAGATAAATTAATTCTTGAAAGTTTGGTGAAGCTTTTATTAAGATATGGGGCTTGGTTCCTGAGATATTTGCACTCAAAGTCAAAACAGATTTTGGCTATGAACAAGAGCGATTTTTATTATTCTGTTGCACTTCATAATAAAACCGATTCCTACTGCTCAGGGCTAACGTAACCAGGTTTTTCTGGTGCCACACATGCTTGGTTACTTCATTTGTAATTTGCCCCTCAGCAGTAGGAATCCGTTTTGTTGTGAAGTGCAACGGAATCGCTCTTGTTCACTGCCAAAATCTCTGTTTTGAGTTTGAAGGAAAATATCTCAGGAACTAAGCATCGTATCTTAATAGGGCCTTCACCAGTCTTTCAAGAATTTATTTATCCTTCATTTAAAGCAGGATTCATTCAAATCGGTTGAGATTTGCGGTTGCTACAGCAAAAACTCTGCTGGGTTGTTTTTTTTGACACACCCTGTAAAATAGGTTCAGGTTCAAGTTCAAGTCCACAGATTTCAGGTTAAAAACCTATTAATAAGTCCAGGTTCAAGTCGGACTTGCCAACAGTAGCAAGAACATCAGCTAGTACGTGCAGTTTTTGTAGTTCCAAATCGAAGCGAGTTTTAGAATAGTCTATTCTCGCTTAGAAACTGCTGGACTTGCATTTGGTTGAAATTCCTTTTTAGCTGGCCATCTATTAGAGACCCTTCATACGACGTACAGTATATGGATGGTATCGGCAATCATAAATTGAAAATAATGGAAAAGAATTTCAATTAATTTAATTTAATTGAGTTGAAATTAAAAACGGAGTCCATACTTTAATTGTAATTGAATTGAAATTGAAGCTACATAATTTTACAGCATTAAAATGCTTAAATTACATCCCGATTCTAAGTCTGAGCCTCTTTCAGAGTTTTAAGTCTATGTCCAGATTTGTTAATCTGCAAAATGTGGGGGTCAGATCCAATGAAGTATTCATAAGATATGTATATATGTTGAAGGAGTTTATTGTGAATACACTAACAAAACAATGACTATACATACTAGACGGATGCGTTATATACACAATTCTTTCATCACTCCCCCTCAGAGGAAACAGGAGCTTGGATACGAGTTAGAACCACTGCAAACTCAACCGAACCGAACTGCATTGAACTTGTGAAGGGGAACGAGGCTGCATTCGGTGGGGTTGTATTCGCTTGGGCTCTGGACCGGAAACGGGTTAACGAATGAAGGAGAGACGCTTGGCGGTGATCCTGATCCTGCCCGCAGACGGAGAAATGGGGTGGAGTAGTTGGGAGACGGAGACGCGGTTGAACAGGAGTCGAGGAAGCCGCATGCGGTGGGGGTTGCGTGAGATGAATGAACGGAGAATCGATGAGGGTGCACACGATGGGGTTGAGACGGGAACGGAAGCTGAACATCCATATCTGGGCGGAAGAGGGAGAGAGAGACGGAGACGAACTCGCACCAGAGCGGGAAAACGAAGAGAGAGTAGAGTAGCGGGAACGGAAGTGAGCGTCGATCGGGGCCACGGCTGTGCCTGACGATCACTGAAGTGGCGAAGAAGACTTGACGGGAGTGGGGTGATGGGAACGAACTTGAGAGCTTGAGCACAGGAACTGTCGAACTGCGGTTTGGGAGAGCGGTAGTAGTCAAGGTAGAGCGGGGTAGAGAGAGTTGAGCGGTAGAGTAGAGTGAGTTGGGACACGCACAACACAACGCAACAAAATCGAATCCCGGGTCTGTGAGGCACCAAAATGAAGGAGTTTATTGTGAATACACTAACAAAACAATGACTATACATACTAGACGGATGCGTTATATACACAATTCTTTCAATGTTTAAATATGATGACTGAAAATTCGGGTCTGTTCATTTCGGAAGGGCTTAACTCACAGCAACAAAAGACGAGCAATCTTGGATTCGGTCAAATCGAGCTTCAAACAAATAATAATAATCGTCATAAACACCTTTTCATATGGTTCAAATTTGACGGAATCACAACCATTTAAAATTACTCAGAAAACTCAAAAAATGGCCGGGCGGGCTGTTTTTAGACGACACTGTACTGTACACAGCATTACATTTCCACATGCAAATGTGCACGTATACACGCATAACTATGATAGTACAACGATACATACCTCTGGACAATTTAAGTCTTCGGCCCATGTATATGTAAGCAATAACATCAATACAGCCAACATGTTTGCAGACCAATGATCTTTCAGAAGGTACATACTTAATTACGGTACGATATGTATATTTGAGCCGTAAAGTAGACTTGTGTAGTAAACCACAGGAGCAGTCCGACACTGCTTTTCACTGCTATAAGTGTTTTGATTGAATTACAAAGCTAAGCTAATTGCACTGCTTTTGTGCGACACAGTATAAATAACTACCCTGTACAGGCTAAGCTAGGTTTCGCTGCAGAATTGCGAGGGAAGCAGCGTGCATTTCACTTATGCATGACGCACTGATGCTCCGATTTTGATACATCGACACTAACCCCCCACCAATTTGGAAGTACCAGCTTCTGTTCAGCACTGTGAACAAGTTATAGGCTTCTACATTGATTGGGGATTAGGCTTGGGATGAAGTTAAACGTACCTTTAGGATCTATCTTTAGGAATTTTAGGATCTAGCCTCAGCTTAAATCAGGTAGGTTTTCGCTAATGGGGATAGTGTCCCACTATTGCCGAACGTTTTCTTACTTTTTAGCGAAAAACAGCAGCGCCGCTACGTACTTCCATTTCATCTCTGAAAATTGGCTACCGTAGTAGATAGATAGTGTTTTCGTGTTGAGAAACTAAAGACTATGTCGAGTACGGTAGCTAGAAACCAACGGATCTAAGAGAATCGAAAAATTTTGCACAAAACAGAAACCGAGTGGATTGTGAATGACCCATAGCTACAGTACTGCATATACTGTAAATTCACACCACACAACTGGTAGCTAGGCGCGAAAGACATTTTTAAACAATACACTAAGGAAACTAATTGAGAATCTAAAAAATCCATTCGAAAATTACGAGTACTTGCCAAAAGAATGGTGCGAAGGCTTCGGATAAAAATTTTAAACCCCCTCCGTTTATTGGCTCATTTGAATAAATGGCTGCTATTGTAAAATTGTTTGATCTAAGCCTTTGAGTGTTCCGAATTTTTTAAACTCCAGATTTGGCCCACATGCAGTCGACTGACTACCCTCATTTCCTGTCAACTTGGCGACTTGTCTAAACAGGTTTTCTGTTTGTGTTACGGATTATTCTGGTTTTTCAGAACTTTTTACTAGGCCAAAGCTGCGTTGGAACAAGCCTTTTTTACATCCGTCATACATACATGAACGTGCGTATCCTTGCGGCCTTAGGCTAGTGAGCTAAGAGAACCGGTCAATAGCTTAGCTATTAATGCTAGCTGAAGAAGGGTTTAAAAAGCTTTCGCACTTCCCTTCCCAGTACATGCTTGCATGTGTTGCTCCCATGTACATGTACATGTTCTCGCATATATGTAACAGAGACCTATTTCCTCAGAGAATTTCAATTTGTGGTCTTAGTTTGTAATCAAAATTTTGAGAAAACAACGTCATAGTCGCATAGCAGAAAATATGTAAGTAGTTTGTAGTGAGTAGTTTGTTGTAGTACTACGAATTAGGTCTATAGTAACAGGTCATCCGCCGAAGGGGCGGGATTGTTGGGGAGAGTCTGGCGCCGGCCGAGAGGTCTGAGCCCAAATTCTAGAGGGATGGGGTTGGGTACCGAAAGACTCTCAAAAATCATAATTTTTCGTATAAAAATCGTCAAAAATCGCTAATTTAGGCTCGTATACAGCTAAAAAGTGCTATTTTACAGGCGATCATGACAATTCTCGTCTCTGAAACTGTAAAAAATCGAAAAAATTTGCTCAAAAATTACTTGTCAGGAAAATCGGAGGGAGGTCGGAAAAATCGTCTCGGGGGGAGACCCCCTGTTACGTGCATGATCAGTTCAGTGCCCTATAGGTTGGTCGGAAATTCTATTTCCTTTAGTTCCAGTAATGTATCTATCTATGTATGTGGCAATATCTTAGCAAGGCAGGCAGTAGCCACCCTACCTACGTACCAAAGGACTAGGCACGGCCGAAAATCGATTTCAGCCCAGTTTTTAGTTTATTTTCAGCCGATCGCTTTTTGTGCAGCGCCGCCAACCGGTCGGACGTGTGGCTGGGAGCTGCGTAAACACCGTCGTCCCTTGCCATCTAGAACATGGCGGTGCCGAAATATAAAATTGTTGTCGGCGGTTTAATGGCTCTATTTGTGGTGGCAGCTTTGATCGTTATCGTGGCTCACTACAAATTTCCCAAATACAAGGCAGAAGATGAATCTTCTTCTAAAGGTGATTATAGTGCGAAGGAAGAAGGGTGTGAGATGATCTGAAGATTGTAGAGTTCGCCTGTCCGCAAAGTTACTTCAAGGATCCGAAGGACTGTAGCAAGTATTTCTACTGCAACCAAGTTGGACAGTTGGAATGGAGAGAGTGTGAACCGGGTATGAATTGGAATCAGGAGAGCGAATCGTGCCAGGATGCTAGAACTGTTGAGTGTAATAATTCGACTTTTTGATCAGATTGTGTTATTAGTCATTCGTGCTGGTGAGTCAAAGTAAATAAATTCTGTTTGTATGATGCATGAATTTGTATGATGTATGATGATGAAATTATGCAAACTGATTTTAATGTACACCGACCAGACATTAACTCAACACTTATCTCGAGCAGATTTGTAGCTACATAATCTACGCAAATATATATCTACAGTAATGGCATACAGTAGCGAGTAAACTAAACCCACTACTAAATCTCTAGCAATCATCAAAACAGGAAGATTAACCTTTTATAGAATGCTAATGCGAACTCTAAACATGTTTTTAGATTGAGGAAAAGGGAGAAGGAATGTAGGGAAAATGCAGCAGATTTTTGCTCTAGAAAACGTAAAACAAAACTGATTTGAATGAAAGACAGATTAATTGATGAAAGATTGGAGAAATTTTGATTGCGTTGTTTTTTGGATAGACCCCGTATAATTTGTCTGTTTAACCGATGGCATACAGATACAGCATCGCTTCGATAAACAGTTCCCAAACAAAATTTCTTTCGCTTCTAACAAATAGCTCGATTATTTTAAACTCGCACTAGTTCTCCAAAAGGTATCTTTCCCAGTTCACACAGTACAGGTGCCAAACAATGATAGCTCCCTTCTCCACTGTATACTGAACTTATTATTTATTCCTGATTGCTTTTGAGGGCGCTATTATTGGAGCGTGCGCGTTTATTATTTCAATGCTACATTGGCCATCTCAAGTATCCTCATTTTTCTGAAAATACAGGGTATTTTTGTCTTAAACACAAGCAATCATTATAAGAGTTTTAGTCTGACTAATGTTTGCAAGCTTAATCAAAGAAAATTGTCTCAAAGGGACAGTATTCTACATTGGAAGCACGTACAAAGCGTTGATAGTAGTGCGCGTGGTAGTGCTATTATTAGAACGGCGCTACTATTAGAGCGCGCGCGTTTATATTTTCGGGCTGTCCCTAAAGGGCGCTACAATTAGAGCGTGCGCTTTTATTATAACTTCTACGGTAAGCTTGATCTGAGAAAAATGAAACCACCGATAAATCGGACAAAAATGTTCAATTTTTCCTATCCTATCCTTAGTCTGCTATCATTGACTGACACCCAGGACATAACAACAGTCTCAAAGATGATGGTAGCTGCCGAGAATGTTGCCTTGCAATTCCGGGGGGTGCATGTAGGGAAGTACCGACGGGTTACCGTAGGTGGGCAACTGTAGGGTGGCGGGGGCACAGCTCTGCTGGTAGAGATGGCTCAGATCTGGTTGAGGCGCTTGCGACGACTGTTCAGCCATGCCCGGCGTCGATTGCAAAGGAATCGGTGGCTTCACTTCACTGCTATCATCGCTCTCTCCCCCACTCTCGCAGTTCTCCTTGGCCGGCTTTCCGTCGGTGTCTCTGAAAGATACGGTATATACAGTACCCTAAGTACAGTAGGTAGGTACCGTACCTCTACATGTAACAGATTTGTCTGGGGTCGGGCTCTCGAGGGGACCGTAATTTTTTGAGCAAATCTTTGCGCATGTCAGACACTGTGAACTATTTGAGCAGAAATTTAGCGCCGTTTTTTTAACAGTTTTAGTCGCAGATTGTGATTTTAGGCACTTTTTTCACCTATTTTTGTACCCTAGAACATCAAAGCGATCGGGGGTCTTTGCTGAAATTCCGGGGAGCGGGTAGAGTACTAAAAATCACTAAACACGATAATCTGGGCTCAAATAACAGCTAAAAACCGCTGCTTTCCGGCAATTTTAGCAATTTTCATGTGTTCATTTGTAAAAAAATTCCAAAAAATCTCAAAATGTCATACATAGTGAGAAAAAATCGAAGGGGGAAGGGTAAAAAAATCGCTTCGGGCGTCCCGATCGGGGCAAACACAACTGTTTGATGTATGGAGCAATTCTTTCAGGTACTGTAGGTGCACAATTATTTGTACATAAACGAAAATGCAAAAGGACCTACCTTTCCTTAGCCTCTGCGGCCCTATCTCTCTGTCTGCGGTTTTTGAACCAGTTGCTCACTTGCGTGGTTGTCAAACCGGTTCCCTCCGCCAATTCCCTCTTTTCTCTCGGACTAGGGTAAGGGTTGTGGGCGTACCACTCTCTTAAGACGTGGCGCGATTTTTCCTTGAAGCAGTAACTCGTTTCTTCGCCGTCCCAGATGGTTCGCGGCAGTGGAAATTTACGTCTCACTCGGTACTTTCCCACTGCACCTAAGGGCCGGCCGCGGATTTTCTCTGCCTAAAAATAGGCCTAAATTGGTTGTTTTTAAGTTGACATAAGAAATTGACTACTACCTAGCCAGTAGCCACTGTATTTTGTTTACTTTGTGTGTGTATATATATCAGGTTTCGCGCAAAAACAAAGTGCTTTTTGTTACTCAATATTTATAGCGCTTTTGAAATTCCATTTAGTACAAAGTAAGAACAAAAAACTGCGAACAGATTTATAATGATTTTATCAATTTGTTCGACAAAACTAATAAAATTTGTGTTCCCAGACTGTAACAAATTAGCCAGGGAGGAACAGAAAGGCGCTATCCTATGTAGGGTGTCCTATGTATCTCTACAGTACAAGCATACGATTTTCCGTCAACCACATAAACTCAGAAACGGAACAGCGGTAAGCCTTATGCAGGTCACGGAATGAGCATTTTGGCGGCCAGCAGCATTTAGGTCACGAAACGCCCTATGCTTAAACACGGGCAGCCCACAAACTAATTTCCGTGTCTCACGGAAAATCGTTTGCCTTCCGCGCTTGTACTGTATCATCGGTTTCATCTTCCTGTTACTTTCGTGTTCGTGAATCGATTTCGCTGAAATTGTATCACAACATGCACAAGTGCTCAGTAGTTTTACAGCTGAAAACTTGGCCAAATCTAACACTTCAGCCCCTAATTATGCACTTCCACGTGTCCGCCGTAAGAGTCAAGTGCATAACTAGGGTTTGGCTAAAATCTTGAGAGTAAAAACTCTGACGATTTGTACATGTTGTGTTAAAATTTCAGCCAAATTGATTCACCAACACAAACGTTACAGTAAGACCAAACCGGTTGGTGCAGTGGTTTAGGGCGCTGGCGCGCTCATCCTCTCGGCGCGGCAAGTTTCTCGCCGGAAAGAGTTGGTCGACGGCAGGCATAAAGCTCCACCCAGGCCACCGAAAGCTGGTGACAGCTAGTAGGTAAATGGGAACCGACTGCATCTGCCTAAGCACCGAAGCCACTCCACAAAGCATTGCAAGATCTACGATGTCAGAAGCTGTCTGAGAAACCAACTTTGCCGAGAGCCCTCTGACATATGGGGCACCGGCGGCCGTCGGGAGCTGTCAGAATCATGGCATCAACATGCAGGCCAGTCTCTTGGTGACCGGCGGCAACCAGCAGCATGGCCAGGAGTGGCTGGCAGTGAAAGAAGAGCAACGTCCGAGGCGACAAATCACGGGAGTCGCGAAATGGACCAGGAGTCTGATCGTAGGCCGTAAGGCCCCGCAAATCGGATCGGATCGAATCGGACCAAACCGGCGATAGATACATACATACCATACATACATACATGTAACAGGCGAACGTGGGTGGGGTCCGATCCGAATCTGAGAAAAACGCTCAAAAATCGCTAATTTGGGTTGAAATGCAACTAAAAAGTTATGTTTTACAGGCGATTTTGGCAATTTTTGTTTGTGAAATTGCAAAAAAATCGCAAAAATTTGCTCAAAAAATTACTTACCAGAAAAATCGGAGGGGGTCGGAAATTGCGTCTCGAGGGTGGTCTGGCCTAACCCTGGGTAGACTCCCAGACCCCCTGTTACATGTATGGATACATAGCACACCCTGTATTTCTGTCGTTACCTAAAGATTTCTCGAAAAATTAAACGGTCTCCTAAACAACACTAAACTTATTACTTGCCCGCCCACTTTACCCAACCAACGGCATAGCCAGGATGATTCAAATTTCGGGCGCCTTACTAATGGTTGTAAATTACGGTGGGAACAGGGCACTTAGTGGTGCGTCCGGATGTTGCTGTCAATCAACACTCCCCTAGCCTCACTCAGCTCACATTAATCAATCGTATTTTTGCAACAAAACACTCTTGTAGCAAACAGGTCCGGGCCTTCCAATAGAGGTCCACAATTTCAAGAACTTCTAACAGCGCGTTCATACTTTTGTAGAAAAAGATCGCCCGGCGAGTTTTCTGTAGAAAAACTCGTTTAAAGTGTGAAACGCGAGATCTTTCCGCTGGCGACAAAAAGCTACAAAAATGTAGTTAACAAATTGAACTATTTTTTGTCCCCGGCCTTTTTATGTTAAATTTTCAATGGCAAGAATGTGTTAATGATATTGTTTTAGTGCGAAACCACTATATCAATGCAGGAAAGCGCTCAACCGGCGGAAAATTTGGAATGTCTGTTGAGCGGAAAATTTTTATCTACAGTTTTTCTAAGAAAAGTCGTCTGGCGATCTTTTTCTACACGAGTATGAATCCACCTTTAAAAGACCGAAAATGCGTTTTAGCACGGTTTTTTGATAATCAGACTAAGTTTTAGCAGACAAATTGTAATTAAGAGCTAAAACAAGCCAAGAATGAGAGATAAGGCTTCGAAAAACAACGATTTGTCTTAAATATCAGCAGCGGAAACGCCAAGTTCGGTTACCAACGTCATTCTAACCTGGCGAGCTGTCGGGAGGGGGTCCGGGGGTTCGTGAGCCCAGGGAGGGGAGCTCAAAAATCTAAAAAGCTGCACCTATGCGTTTTTATCACGTTTTCTTCAACAAGGAGGCTATTTAACTGCCAAATAGCTAAAGAGCTTCTAAAACACCGATTTCTCTCAAAATATCGCAGCGGAAACACCAAATTCGATTTGCAAGAAGTCATTTAACCTAACACTTAGTGATTTCTTAGCAGTTTGTTAGTCGCTACTATTAAGCTGTCTCATTTTCAAGCGGATGCAAAAATTCCTCACCTCCAAATAATGCGCCTTTAACCAAAGCGCCTGAAGCTTGGGATGGTGTTCTACGACAAAGTTGTGAGTCTCCAGCAGTCTATACAGTTCTTTAAAATTGCCGCGATCAAAGGCCACCATAGCTTTGGCGATCAGCACCGATTCATTGTTCTGCAACTGGTCACAGGCTGGCAAGGACCAGAGGAATCGGGCCAATCTTTCCACATTTCCCGACTGTTGCAGTACATCGCACACACAAGCCACTTGCTCCTGGGTAAAAGACACCTGAGGCGTGTCCACCGCAGCGTCAAAGGGAGGTTCGCTGGTGGCTGAATCCGCCATGTAGAAACTACTGTTATTTTAATATATTAATATTAAAATAAAACTATTATTAATAGTGCCATTTTAATAGTATTAAATCTATATTAATATTAAAATAGAGGGCCTACTATTATATTAAATTAAATTAAAAATACAAAGAGGGGCTGAATATTAAAATTTATTTTTAATAGTATTTTAATAGCATTTTAATAGTTTGACCTTGTTTGACAATGAAGGAGTTACCTACAATACTAGAATTTAAATCAGAATTTTACCTCAGATAATGATAAAAATTGAAGGTGTCTGACAGCCCTCTGAATCTCGAATCTTGGGGAAACTGTGGAACTTTTCTCAGTAATAGGCATGAATGACAAAACGACCTTAATCTACTCAATAACCTATGTACTGTAACAGTATTTTCCTGTTAAAATGTTTCTATAACTATGCATCAACATTTTCTTTAAAATTTTAATGCCGAGGTTCTGTTCGAATGCAATTTCGAATATCATAAATAACAGGTCATCTGCAGAAGGGGAAAGGGTTTGGTGGGTCTGGCGCCGGCCGGCGGGGTCTGAGCCCAAATTTTGGGAGGGGGTTGGGCACTAAAAAACGCTCAAAAATCGCAAAAAAATCGCAATTTTCCGGCTAAAATCGTCAAGAATCGCTAATATGGGCTGAAATACAGCTAAAAAGTGCTGTTTTACAGGCGATTTTGGCAATTTTTGTGTCTGAAATTGCAGAAAATCGCAAAAATTTGCTCAAAAAATTACTTGCCAGAAAAATCGGAATGGGGGTCGGAAAAGTCGTCTCGAGGGAGGGGTCCCCATCCGGGGGGTCTGGCCTAACTGGAATGGGGGCAGACCCCCAGACTCCTCTGTTACATGCATGCTTAAAACCATGTTCAGACAAAGTCATTTTAAAAAGAATGGTCATGAATTTACAGAGAAAAATGCTTCTAAGTTGGATCTCTGATTAAATTTTCAACTAACACTAGCAATTTCAAGCAAAAGATGTTGTTTCACCAATTCACTAAAGTGTGTCCAAAACTTTTTTAAGTTCATTTTAGAATCTACTATTAAAATGCTATTAAAATACTATTAAAATTGTTATTTAATAGTATTAATATTAAATCTAAATTAAAACTAACAGGGGACTATTATATTAATATTAAATTAAAATTAAAATCGGCTAGTTCTATTATATTAATATTAAATTAAAATAAAATTTCACTATTAAAATAACAGTAGTAGAAACGTGTGAAAAGCTAGCTAACCAACCGGTTGACACGGAGAGAGAGAGAGAGAGTCTAGTTTTAAGCGGTGGTCAGGAAACGGCTGTTGTAACCCGAGCGGCCGGCCGCCAGCGACGGTTAGAATTACAGGCGAAGGCTCGGGTTGCGACCCGCCGTAACCGGATACCCCGCCGCGCAGACCTTGTTTGCCTAAAAACTTTGCCCCCGCTGCTGCTGCTGCTGCTAATGGGTGTTTGCCAAACAGACCCACCACAGACCCTGCTACTTGACTGCCACTGCTCCCCGCAGGCTCCCTGTCCTAAGCAAACAGAGGGGCTTAGACACAAAGAAAAGGTCAAAGGGTGTTATTAGTGGGTTGCGCGTGAAAGGCGCCGGTACCTGCTGCAAATTCCTTGCTATAGAAGCCTACATAATGGGGATTTGGGAACAGGGAGTCCGGGGGTCTGGACCCTCCCTCCGATTTTCTGGCAAGTTTGAGCCAATTTTTGCCATTTTTTTTACAATTTCAGAAACAAAAATTGCCAAATTCGCCTGTAAAAGAGCACATTTTAGGTGTATTTGAGAGGAAATTAGCGATTTTTGACGATTTTTAGCCAAAAAATTGCGTTTTTATTGCCAAACCCTCTCCTAGAATTTGGGCTCAGATCCCCACCTCCCCCTTCGACGGATTATCTGTTACATGTATGCTAGAAAGAACACCCCCAAAGTCAGTTTATGGACCCACAAACACCCCAGTAACATTAAGTACTAGTAGCAGCTGTAGTACTAAACAAACTGGTTCAGAAATCACTAATTTTTAGCTTAGAATCCGCTTAGAAACTTAAAAATTCCAAAACAGTCAAGCAGAAGGGCATACCAAATTACAGAGAATGGCTTTGTGTTTTCCCTTTTCATTGTAATTCTGCCTCTGATATAGTTTTTAGGGACAAAACAGTCATAAAGTCAATTCCTACTAATAAAATACACTGAAGACTGAAAACCTTAAAACACCTCCAAGGCGGCATTTTATCCAAGCTTGTTTATTTATATTGAAAGTAGTTAATTAACCAAAATGTTAAGTGTTTTTCTCTATTCGGTTTATTTTACTAAAATTTACAAAAATTATCTTCAAATAACTGGTCGTACTGCTTTCTGTATTGCTTTGAAATCACTTCTGATCTGCATAGATCTGCATAACATCTACATGAATTTATACGAATACTAGCCAGCGAGCAACCGGACCGACCGACCGACCGACCGACCGACCGACCGACCGACCGACCGACCGACCGACCGACCGACCGACCGACCGACCGACCGACCGACCGACCGACCGAACGACCGACCGACCGACCGACCGACCGACCGACCGACCGACCGACCGACCGACCGACCGACCGACCGACCGACCGACCGACCGACCGACCGACCGACCGACCGACCGACCGACCGACCGACCGACCGACCGACCGACCGACCGACCGACCGACCGACCGACCGACCGACCGACCGACCGACCGACCGACCGACCGACCGACCGACCGACCGACCGACCGACCGACCGACCGACCGACCGACCGACCGACCGACCGTTCTTCAGTACAGAAACAGAGTAGCAAAGTATAAAGTGACAGTAGTTTAATTTGATTCAAGTCAAGTGAAGTCAGTGATCACTTTCCAAGCAAAATTCAGGTCATCCACTGTTGTTTTAGTAGAACAGATAGCTAAGCGCAAGTAGTAGGTGTCATCGGTAAAGGAGGGAACCAAATGGATGCGTTTATCTTCGTTTATTCGCTTCAGCAGTTGTTCTGTGAGCGCGTTTTGGCCCTCAAATTCAAAGTCGATTAAATAAGGCTAAAAACTGTGCTGTACATTATTGTACCTTTAATCTAAAGCAAACCAATCCAAGGTTAACTGGCAGAAAGAGTTCAAATCTCGGATCTGCCTCTACTAACTTGCCAAACTGTTGAGCTAAGCTACATTGCTAAAGAAGTCAAGTTAATCATTAACAAATATAAACACATTTCTGTACTTACTTTTCGAATATTATTTTGAATGCCAGTCACGCCCATAGTGCGTAGCACAAACCAGATTTTGAGTGAACGAAATCTTCTGCCCAAAGGAATTTGCCAGTTCTATAAACACAGAACATAACATAGGTAGGTAAGAATTTTTGATAACAGAATCTGTTAACCCTGTAATCCGGTACTGCACTTTTCTGATGTTCGTGTTTCAGGTAAAGCGGATCTACCAAAAAGGCCGATTCCACTTCTCTGGTATCTTTGAACCTATAAGTACATACATACATACATACATACATACATACATACATACATACATACATACATACATACATACATACATACATACATACATACATACATACATACATACATACATACATACATACATACATACATACATACATACATACATACATACTGAAAGGAATGTGGAGGCTTTACTAGTAGTCTTGCACGACACAACATACGCACACACTCAAACGCACTTACACGCAACCACTCGATAACTCGATACTACAAACAAACACTGACACTGAATCACATATTCCTTCAATACATACATACATACATACATACATACATACATACATACATACATACATACATACATACATACATACATACTGAAAGGAATGTGGAGGCTTTACTAGTAGTCTTGCACGACACAACATACGCACACACTCAAACGCACTTACACGCAACCACTCGATAACTCGATACTACAAACAAACACTGACACTGAATCACATATTCCTTCAATACATACATACATACATACATACATACATACATACATACATACATACATACATACATACATACATACATACATACATACATACATACATACATACTGAAAGGAATGTGGAGGCTTTACTAGTAGTCTTGCACGACACAACATACGCACACACTCAAACGCACTTACACGCAACCACTCGATAACTCGATACTACAAACAAACAAACACTGACACTGAATCACATATTCCTTCAATACATACATACATCATACATACATACATACATACATACATACATACTGAAAGATATTTATACTCAGCGTTTGCACCCAGCGAGACCCGTTGTTTTGTTGTGTTGTGCACCCACAGTTTACGTCCTCTGCTACTACTACCGTCCTCCGACTCCTACCACTACCACAGACCCACCATGGTTCGAACCAAGAAACCGACACCTCCTTCCACTTCGCCAACCACTCGTTCCACCCGCCGCAAGAGCAAGATGCCTCCTAAGTCTGCCCATACTTCTGCGACTGCTTCCCGTTCTTCCTCTCACTCATCAGTGCATCTCTCCGTTAGTCAAATCAACCTCGCAGCCGCTCCTTCCGTTCGCTCGCCCACGGTTCCTCCTACACTGTCGCAAGATGACAACCGCCCTCCTCAGCCCACCACTACAGATTTCCTTCATTTCCTCCAACAACAACAACAACGCCACGACGAACAACAACAACGCTACGAAGAGCAACAACAACGTCAACTAGAACAACAACAACGTCAACAGGACGCGTTCACACAACTCTTCCAACAACAAGCACATTTAATCGCAACCCTCAATGATCGCCCTCGCGCCGTCCAACCACAACTTTCTGTCAACCTTCCGCGTCCTTCTACCTACTGTTTCAATCAGTCGGCCAACGACGTCTCATTCACTCACTGGTCCGCTGACGTCGCCACTTTCGTGCAACAATCCGGTCTCCCATGGCGCAAGGTATTGGAAGACGCTCTCGACACCACCGCTCGGCAACAATTCCATTCGCTTTCGGACGCCCAGACAACCACTCTTGCTGCCGCGCTCACTCATCTCGAACCTCTCCTGCAACCGGCCGAATCCCCTATCCAGGTCGCCCTCACCTTACTCCAACAGCCACCCACTTCCGACGTCATCCAACTCGCCAACCATTTCAAGTCTCAGATGTCCCGTCTTCCGTCCGCGGAGAGTATTGCTGCAGCCGCGTTCATCAACCTCCTTCCCTTTCCAGTCAAAAAGCACATGATTCACCACCTCTCCGATCCCGCCCAGCCTCACGACATCTACTCGGTCACCACAGAAGCTGTCAAGTACTACAACACCGAGCAAGCCATCAACAGCTCCCTCAGCCGTCGTTCATCTTCCCCATCAGTTCCGCAGCCGGACAAGTCCAACAGTTCACCTCCCACATGTTACAAATGCAACAAAGTTGGCCACATTTCCCGTCACTGTCGTTCGCAACCCGTGTCTCCTCCCAAGCCTACTCCTGCCAAGTCGTCTCCTGTATCTCCGGTTCGGACGGTTGTTCGCAGTCTGCGTGTTCAGTCAACTCGTCCCTCTCAGTCCCTCTTCTCTCATCACCGGCCTACAATAGAATCTCATGTCACTGGTGTCGTTCGATGGTTCAATTCTCGTTATGGCTTCATTTCCCGCCCCGAGGTTCAACAAGACTACTTCTTCCTCCCATCTCAACTTCACTCTTCTGTGTCCCAGCTTGCGATGTGCGGTGGAGAGGAGGTTCAATTTGATATTGTGGATGGCCAGCCTCTCTTTGTGGCGGTCAACATTACTCGTCTCAAGGATCCCTGTTCACACTCTGCTTCCCAGTCGCCTTCCAGCTCTCCCATTTCTCAAGGTTCCCGCTCTCCCGATTCTCATGCTCCCGGACGATCGTCAGGCGCAGATGCAGCCCCGGTTCAACAACGAAGACGCTCGTCCGAGGGGGAGTGATGAAAGATATTTATACTCAGCGTTTGTATTCTCATGGTCATTGTTTGTTTTGCAAGTAAAGTGCTCTCCCGTTTCAATACATACATACATACATACATACATACATACATACATACATACATACATACATACATACATACATACATACTGAAAGAATACGATTAAATACAGTAGATTCTATCATGATTCATCATTGTTTGTTTGGTTGACTGTTAGTTATATTGTTGTCTTGTGTTACTGGTCTCTGAATACAATTCCTCTTCATTTTGGTGCCGAGACCCATCTGAACCCACCTGCTGCTCTCCCAAGTCTAACAATTCCACAGTTCCTGTACTCAAGCTCACGAGTTCCCTTCACTTTGATCAACAGTTCTCCGTACTCCAGTGATCATCAGGCACAGACGCAGCACCGTTTTGATGCTTACTTGGACAAAGCTAATTCTCTTCTCTACTACAAGTCTTCTTCCATTGGCAACATCCCTTCAAGTGCTCAGATTAAAGTCTTTTGGTGTTTCGTTGTTTCCCTTCTGCAAGTTCGCTGCTTTTCATTCAGTTTTTCTTTTCTGTTGGTTCCCACAGTGGTTCCACAAGTTTTCCAGTGCGTGAAGCACGGATGTTGGTTGTTTTCCTCAGGCTCGCTGTGACCAAGCAAGTTGTTCCTATCCTGTGCGCAGATGCACGAAAGGCTGTTCCAATGATGTCCACAAAGGGCCATATATCATTGAGTTCAGTGGTTCAAGCTGGCATAGCACCTGAAGGTTCAGAGTTTCGAGAGGCAAACAGGGATGATCCCACTGTTTTGACCTCATTAGTGCAAGAAGCACATTCTCTTTGTTTCGCACAGGACTGCGGTAGAAAGCCAGAGAGCTGTTGTTTGATATGTCCACAGTGACAAGAATCTTTGAGTTCAAGTTTCTCAGTTATGGTGCAGTACCTGAGGGCATTCTTTTGGTTTGTGGGGCAAGCGCGGAAGACCCGTGGCTATGACCTCTTCAAGCAGCAGCAGCGTCTGATGTTGTCAGTTAGCAGAGTTCTTCGTGTTTGAGCACAAGTTTTCGGAATCCCAGTTCTATCGATGGTATTCGGTTGGATCAAATTAATTCAATTACATCACCTCACTTCTGATGGCCGTCAGGCACAGATGTGCCCCAAGCGACGTCCATTGAAAGGGGAGTGATGAAAGAATACGATTAAATACAGTAGATTCTATCATGATTCATCATTGTTTGTTTGGTTGACTGTTAGTTATATTGTTGTCTTGTGTTACTGGTCTCTGAATACAATTCCTCTTCAATACATACATACATACATACATACATACATACATACATACATACATACATACATACATACATACATACATACATACATACATACATACATACATACATACATACATACATACATACATACTGAAAGGAAAGTGGAGGTGTTTACTAGTAGTCTTGCACAACACAACAAACACACACACTCTCAGGCACACACACAGCCACTCGATAACTTGACAATACAAAACACTCACACTGAATCACATATTCTTCATCACATACATACATACATACATACATACATACATACATACATACATACATACATACATACATACATACATACAGCATTATACAAAATTCAAGAAAAACATATAAAATGTCTCACCACATAGCCGAGCAATCAAAATTGATCATCTGCCACTTGTGCGGATTATAGTTGAACGAATCAGCAAACTAAAGAAAACTCAATAGATACACTAATTTACGCAATACTACTACCTCTAGTCCATTTAGCAGATATCTATATTCTGGGCACACAGCTGCCGAGCCAGCGTAAGCAGCGTCCACATGCAACCAAAGTTGGTATTTCCGACAGACTTCGCCCATTCTTGATACATGATCTATCGCGCAACAGGTGGTAGTACCTACTGTAGCGCACACCTGAAACACAACATCAAAGGGAGCGTGACGACAGCGCTCTACCGTCGAGAGGCGTCGGTGGTAGATCGATATGGCGCCCGCTAATCGCGCTGCAAAGTTTAGTTGGCGTTGCATTATTTTTTGTTTGTCTTTTTTCACTGTCGCTCTCCCCATTATACGTATGCTCGATTCTGCTTATATCGTCCTGTCGCTGAAGACTCTGTCGAATAAGTCTGGTGTTCTTTGAGGTAGGCAGGTGATTTTGTCAGGATGTGTAGGTCTTATAGAGTGCTCGAGCTTTCCCAGATATGGTTGCGATTGGCTCAGGTGTTTTTGAGAAATGACGATGAAAAATTGTGAACTAAATCGAATTGCCAACTGATTTTTGGTCAATTTCCATGGCCAATTTGGAATGGCAGCAAAAAATGTTATGGTTTTTTTGGAAAACCCTGTAGTGTGCGTGCCTTTTCATGCGGAAAACTTTGTAATGCATTGGCTCGGCAGACGGTTCACTTTGCGGCTCATAGGCCCGCTACTTTGCCAAGGATGCAAATTTCTGTAAAGCTCAGGTACGCAATATTTGTACATAGCTTACGTACAAAGAAAGGAACGAGTCCTTCAGCTAAATCGGCTTCTATGGCTTCTTGTAGAGTTTCTCCAGTTAGGCCGTAGTTATTTTCTTTGAAGGTTTTCAATTTTCTTGTAACCACACCGCCTAGTAAGCCTGCCTTTTCTACAGAAGAGTGGGCCTAAGATATACAAATTTTTTACGTTGCAGTAATTTGTGGAACAGTACCTGATCGCTACAGTAAGCAACAAGTTTTGGCTGAGCTGATTGAAGATCAGATGATGATTTGAATGTGGAATATAGGCTTAAAGAAACTGCATGATACAGTAGTTTCCGATCAACATTGGTATTTACCGGTTCCAAGCGGCGCGTCCCCATTTTATCAGTACTCCATTGCTGCTGTTATCGTTTTCTCTCAGTTTTGATAGCATTCTGCCTCTGGCAGCTAAAAGAGCTACATACGTAGCCTCACTGGCTGTGCCCTGAAAAGTTATCAACTTATTTAACTTAGTACTTTTAAAATCTTCTCTTTTTGAAACAAAAAAGTATGTTTGTGAAAATTTATGGTTTGTAATAGAGTGCGAACAATACCTGATAAAACCCAATACTCAATACTCGCATGGCTGGGCTAAAAATTGCATTTAAGTGAAGAGGTACATTTCAGTGATGCAGGCAGGATTTTACAAAATTTTGAAGAGGCCTTGTTGGGCCATTGGCGACCAAGGCGATAAAATTTTGAAAAAATAGCCTTTGAGAAAGCGTTTAAAAGCCATTCTGAGTGTAAAACTAACAGAAATTAACAGTTTTAGTAGTCAACATGCATAGTTCAATCGCGCGTCTTATTTTCGACAAATTCTTTTCCTAATTCGGCCGGAAAGAAGGGTGTACCACCCCCACAGCCCTGGGTACGTACATGTACGGTACTGGTACATTCTGTATCGTTAGAAATGCACAATTTTTATTTTAGATAAAAACAGGGAAAATTATTACTGCTCTACTACTTGGAAAAGCGGGACACCATAAGAAATTCTACTAACTTTTAGTTGATTAACGCAAAAACGGCTTCCCAAACCCAATCATCCATCAACCTTTTCGATTTTTCTAGATTAATTTTCAGGTCAACATCGATTTTTTTCCATTTTCACAGGTCCCAATTGGTACTGGGTATTGGGGGACAAAATACCATACTAATCTTATTTTAAATATTAATCAATAAAGAAACTTTCGTTAAAAAAAACCCCAATACCCAATACCTCGAAAACACACCAATACCCATTTCCAGTTCGCACTCTACTTGTCACAACAAGCACTGATAAAAATAATATTTAAGTTTTATCTGAGGAAAAAATGCAGAAACCTGTATAATTCCTCCTCCAAATCCAGGCTCAGAATTAAGAAAATGTTCAGGCAAATCCAACATTTTGGCCAGCCAGTCCAACATTACCATTTCCAGTTCAGTGCAAGAAGGACTTGAGTTCTATAAAATTTGCATATATCCATGTTGAACTTCTTCTAAAATCCAATTTACCCACGTAAAGCCGATACATGCAATTCCCCCAGATAAAATGTCAGCAACGATTGATTGATAGCTACAAGCTGTAGGGTAATAGGCAAAGAAATGTGGGTGATGCCAATGGGTGCTCTAAATAGATTTATTTTATTAAGTAAAAAGAAAATTTCAATCACTTACCGGCGACAGCACCACACTTTCTAAATCCTTAAACACATTTTCCCAGGCTTCTGCTGCTTCTGGTGGTTGATTAGGTACCTGAAACTTTACTCAGTTAAGAAAGGTGATTCTAGAATTGCCTTAGGGTAGCAAAAATAGCCTACCAAATCCCAGATATAACCAGGCTTAACGTCATGTATCGGCTTTCGCTTCCTCAAACCATCCCAATAATCAGCCACAAAGTCCACCATTTTCTTTCCCCAAATTCTAAACTCTTCGCCATTCATGGGCCCTGACTCTGTCTCCTCGGACAACATTTTCTGCGCTCTCAGGTAGAGACTATTTAAAGGCAAATCGAGTCGGCTTTCACTCAGATAACAAAGAAATGGCGTGTTTCCTTCCTTCCTGCCTCGATCAATGCACGTCTGTCTGTAGTAAATTGGGCTCTACGGCCGACTGAGACAGAGATAAGAAAGGACAGAGCAAACAGACACAACCGGATTCACTAACGAACTAAACTGTCGCGTTGGGTTAGCAATTTGTTTGCTGAAGTAGAGAAACAGAAGTTTAGACCACTAGATTAGGACACTAAATCTTTTACAGTCAGGCACTTAACGCCGTTTATGGTACTGACACCATATAAGGTGCCGGTACCATATATGGTACCGGTACCTAGGGTAGTGGTACCATATATGGTGCCGGTACCTAGGGTAGTGGTACCATATATGGTACCGGTACCGGCACCAATGCGAAGGTATGGGTACCATATATATGGTACCGGTACCATGGTACCACCACAGGCCTCGAACGTGGGGGTACCATATATGGTACCACCACAGGCCCCGAAGGTGGGGGTACCGTATATGGTGCCGGTACCTAGGGTAGTGGTACCATATATGGTACCGGTACCGGCACCAATGCGAAGGTATGGGTACCATATATATGGTACCGGTACCATGGTACCACCACAGGCCTCGAACGTGGGGGTACCATATATGGTACCACCACAGGCCCCGAAGGTGGGGGTACCGTATATGGTGCCGGTACCTAGGGTAGTGGTACCATATATGGTACCGGTACCGGCACCAATGCGAAGGTATGGGTACCATATATATGGTACCGGTACCATGGTACCACCACAGGCCTCGAACGTGGGGGTACCATATATGGTACCACCACAGGCCCCGAAGGTGGGGGTACCGTATATGGTACCGGCAGCTTATATGGTGTGGGTACCATAAACGGCGTTAAGTGCCTGACTGTTTTAAATAGCCTTTAGTGTGCAGAACCGTATTCAAAACCCGAGGGATTGTCGCTTCGCTCGAGGACGCAGGCTCTTCGTGCTGGGACCCAGTTGATCGGTCGACGAGAGAAGAATCGAGCGGGATTTGGCGGAGCGCCGGCCCAATCAGTGAGGCAGTGACGGGAGCTCGTCAGAGGATCATTGGCCGGGGCGGAGCTTCGGGAGCCACGACGGCCCTTGATAGGCCCACATTTGATCGATCTTTTTGGCCGTCTGGGCAGTAACTAATTCTTTTTCACTTTATTGGCTTTAGTGTGCTAGTAACCAGACTCGTACAATCATGTAGAGAATTTTGATGAGCAGGAAAACCTCCAATTTCTTGTTTATAATAGAACAAAAATCGCTCTTCCCTTCCAAAACTGCACCGGTTCTTTTCCCTTTCAGAACGCTGGTTTCCATTGGAATCTCTTGATGTAGAGAAGATAACATAGTTTCATGTGGAGTGTGTTGTATTTGTATGTGTGCTCATGTGTTGAACAGAATACACTAGTGTTTGACTAACTCGACCAAAATCAATTTCAAGCGTTGATACGACTGTGAAAAAACTATACCACCGATGGAAAAACATCAGGTTTAATCAAGTTCCACCTATCAGACCAGACATACAGTACAGTTAGTTTTACAAAGAAACGCAAACTGAAATTCTCAAAGAATAACACAGCCCTAACTTAAGAACACTGGTGAACCAAAAGGCGAACAATCCATGGACGGATGCTGATAATTTTTATTGGTTAAAACGAATAGAAAAAAACAGTCGCGTCTGTGGCGCAATTGCAAAAAATCATGTGAGAAGAACTATATTAGGAAAGGAACAGAAAAGTTAGAGTATCAAAGATCTGTCCTACGGTGTTTATTTCTCGCCTAAACTGTGGCGTTTGGTTAGTTTGTGCACTGCGATTGGTTCTTGGCCTTGCATTTTGCTTGTCATTTCCAGAGCGAGTTTTGTTATTGTTGCTTCATCTGTCTCGTCCTTTCCTGCTGCCTCAAAGATAGGCTCCCACTGTTTACCAACGCCCGCAGCCCCTTCTTGTTCAAATTTCCGCACTTTCTCAGTCCATCCAGCCATAACTTTCCTTGCCGCTTCCTTGGCTTCGCTCTCTTGCAAGCTCTTCAACTCGAAAATTCCTTCGGCTTTCAGACCGTGGTAAATGTGGCTGAATTGCACTTGCATCGCGTGAAGTTTTTGCTCTGCTTGCACCGCACTGCTCTCCATCATCTCACTCGCGTCTTTCAATTGGTCAGCCCTTGCTCTTGCACGTCTTTCTCCATAGGTGCCCTTCATTCGGATTGCTTCTGTCTCCGCTTCTTTGGCTTGGTTCTTCATTTTCAGCGCATAGTGTGTGGCTTGGTCCAATTCCTTTCTGTATAATCTCTCCAGCTGCTCAACGGTATTATCCACTTTCCTGATCGCTTTCACTGACTCATCCGAAAATACTTTGTCCATTCTCTTCACCACTGCTACCGCGTTCTGCAGTTCCACCGCAAAGGCCATCTGCTTAGTTGCTGTTTCCAAACCAATTGCATTTACCATTTTCCGCTGTCGCGCCGCCAGATCTGCAATAGCGCCAGCTGCTTGATCTTGACGGCGAAAAGCCAGAGCTTCGAGTTTCTGGGCTCGAGCTTCGGTCTTCTCTCCAGCGAATGCCTTCGTTTGACTGTGCGCCATGTCTGCTCTAGCTCCTAATCTGTCGGCCCGGCTTTGAAGATGTCTGGCGTGCTGTTCGGCCGTGTCGACTGCCATCTGATGCTCTCGTAGGCCAGGGTTCATCAGCTTCAATTCATCTGCCTGGCTGGCTGCAGTCTTGGCTTTCTTGGCCAGTTTTCTGGTAAGCTTAGCATCGAACCAATCACGCAGCTTCATCTTCAAGTCGCCGAACATGTGGCCGATTCTGGTGAATATGCTGGCATCACCTGCTTTCCGACTGACCGGGTCTTCTAGCAGGTGTTCAAGTACAGACGGTGTGGTTCGTTTGGTGCGATTGAGGGCGCACAGAGCATTGCAACACTGATCAGTGGCAAGTGGTTTCAAGCAGTGATGAGTATGAGGAATGACTGAAAGAAAATAACTCAGTAAGACAGCGGAAAGCAGCTAATAGCTATACGTACTTGAGAAGCAGTTGTGTTGACATCGGTTTGTACAATTGCAGCTGGCACAAAGACGCTCACAAGTGTCAGGGATCCTTCTGCTCCTTGCCGTTGCGCAGATCACTGACAACACAACACACAATAATTCTATTTTCATGCTGACGCACAGACCTCAACAACTACAAAACATAAGAACACGTATTTTACATAACAGAACAGGAAGTGAGATTATGTATGAGAGAGAACGTACAGTAGTAGATGTTCAGAGGCAATTTGGCAACATACGTATATCTGCTTATTTACTTTTCGTATGCATCAGTTTTCAGAGTTTCATGTGTTATGGTGTTTTTTTGCCATTTTCGGACCCTTTCCCCCTGATAGTCGCTCGTAGTGATGTAAAATTATGGAATTTAAGTTCAATTCAATTACAATTAAATTATTGACTCAGTTTTTATTTTTAAATTAACTAAATGATTTTTCATTATTTTATTTTCAGTTACAATTATACTATTATTGCATTGCGGAAAATTTCAATTGTGCATTTTTTCAATTTTTTTTTGAAAACTCGTATTTTTGCTGTTGAAAGAGACTAGCGTGCCTAGAATTTCGAAAAATGAGCAGGTAAAAGTTTGTTGACGCCTGTTTGGGCCTCTGGCCAACAATTGGGCAAGGGATTTTTAACTAGCTGGCATAGACAAAATAGACCACGTATTTGCATAACAGAAGAAACAGTGAATGAGATTATGTATAAGAACATACAGTACAGTAGTAGATGCTCGCATAATTTTCAAATCTCAGTGAAGTGACACCACTGTGAATCAGGCCCATTCGCAATGAACTTTGAGACCTAATCAAGTGCTTTATAAGAGTTCAGTATCCACTTTGCGAATTAGACACTTTTCAGTAGTGATTATAAGACAAGACTTTGCTCAGTTGATATTTTCAATTTGGTCAATTTCTCTGACTACTGTACTGTACCCCTAAGATCCAACATAATAAAGCCACTTCCACTTTTGTTTCATCTGTATCAGAATTTAGAACCAATGGGCTTGTAACGATTATGCATATGTATTGAAAGAGTTTATGTGTCGGATCACTAGTGAAAACACAACAAACTCGCATAAGACAAGCACTCAAAGGTGACTACACAACAAGAGTACACTCAAACACTCACACAGAACAATCACACTCTTCAGTATATACTGTACGTTTCAGTTTTCAGTAAAGCAAACACAGTATATCACACAATCCTGTATTAACGCCATTTTTACTAAAGATTAATATAAATAATATTAATTTTTACTACTTTGTCGTTTTTTTCTACAATGGAGATGGTAAATATTTCCACTACAACTCTAAAAAATTGGAAATTGAGGGGTAGCCAAATTTATTACGTAATTAGGGCAGGGGATTAGAAAAATTTTACGACTCATTATCATAGCGAAGGGGGTCCTAAAATACATCAAATTAATCTACAAATCAATCCCTCTTCAGTGGTCTAAGCCATTTTGTAAAAGGAACACATCAGACGAAACACCAGTCACTTGAATGTGTTGTTTAAAACCGAAAAAGTAAAAAATAGGCAGAATTTTACTGACAAAACTTCAGAGGCTATAAAGTGGCCGTCTACCATCGATGACCCCCAATATTTTTATGGATCGAAAGCTTATGTTACGAAGTGTTTAGAACTGTAAACAGCTCCGAATTAATTTGCCTAGTTTTTTAAGATATCAAGAGCCGGTTTACATAAGGGTCAACTCTTCCCGGACAAATCTCAACTTTTTGTCTCCGATTTGGCTGAAATTATGTATTTTGGTATAACTTGACCTAAAAAGACATTTTATCACCTTCCCGGCCATTTTTGAGAGGGTCACTTTTTCGACCCTCTCACAGATTTCGAGTCAGACTCAGAACTCGGGACCAAATGATCGTAGGAACTTGCGAATTGCATATTTAGCATCAGAAAATTATTCTCTTTCAAACGATACCTTAGTCTACTGCATTGCAGAGAAAAAACATTTTTCGAACCCCTTCCGGGACCGATTTGACCCCCGCACAGTCATGTTTCCAACTGTTTTATTTCATGGAAATGTAGCGCTATGTTTTTGCTTTCGATTGAAGAAAAAAAATCGCGAAAAAAGGGGCCCAAATCGGGTTTTTGGGCCTTGAAAGTTGAAAATCAAAAACATTTTCCTATAATGGATTGCACTCTGTAAACAACACAACTTGGTCAGTTTTGAATCGAATTTGGAGATCTTTGGCACACGTATTGTAGTGTTCATCTTGCACATAGGCCTCTGTGGGGAGGCGGCTGTAAACATCGAAAATCTCGACTCAACTATTGACATACGTACATATGCATATGCAAACTATAGTCTGTTCAGAAAATAAGGGACCTGGCGGTTTTTTTGCAAATATCTTTTTGGGAGGCCTCAGGGCGACTTGAGTCTCATAACCAAAGTTGTAGACAAGGTCTAGCTCCGGCCTGGGGTAAATCCTAATCTGCGCTACGTTTGCTCTGAACACTAATTTGCGCAATGTCAAAAATGAGCTTTTTTCCTAATTGGGATGAAAATTAAGTGACTGCAGTATTCGATTCTTGAGTTCTTGGCGACTCCAATGATGCTTTCATGATATGTCTATAGTCCTTGCCAAAAAAGAGCGGACTGGCGGTTTTTTGCGAATAACTCCTTATGGGTGCATCGGAGCGCTTTTTGCCTCATAACCAAAGTTGGAGAGTGGCTCGAGCTCGGTACTCTGGTGCAACCTAATCTGCGCAACGCGCCATGGTAATGCTAATCTGCGCAACGGAAAAAATCTGCTTTTCCTGTAGTTGGGATGAACGCGAGTTTCTCAGTGCATTATAATCTACAGACCTCGTGGATTTCAAGAATGTATTCATATTTCTTCTAGGTGGAACGGTTCCAGAGTTATACACCATCAAAGTTGGCCGAAAATGCTAAAAATGGCCATTTTTGGCGATTTTCACTTTTCTGGGGGCGGGATTGGAATAACTCTGGACCAACTCAGCCGATCAGGCTGAAATTCACATATATGGTGTAAAATTTAGTTTTACGTCGATTGAGACACATAAGAACCCTGAAAAATTGACCCTGATACCGTAATCCCGATTTTTTCAACTTTAGGTCATTTGAATTTTTCTCTGCTAGTATGTAGTAGTTTAAGTCCTCCACTGTGGTTAAAAATGTACTTTACAGTGTTTTGAATCGATTTCAGTCCATTCTAAAGCCATTCGGATACTGTAGTGTGTGGTCCTGGAACGAAAACTGCATTTTGTGAAATTACGTGGTTTCTGCGGCAAAGAAATGCCCTATAGAGTAGGCACTAAGGGTTTTCATGGTCAGGGAATCCATTGCTGACATAACTATAATCACTGGGATACTGTATTTTGAGGTCCCGAGACGAAAAATGCTATTTTGCGTTTATGCATGCCTGGTGCAAGGAAACGCTCTATAAAGTAGACAATAAAGGTTTTCAGGGGTGGGGAATCTATTTCTGACATAACCATCATTGCTGGGTTACTGTATTTTGAGGTCCCGACGAGAAAATTGTTACTTTTGGCTATTTGGGTGTTCATGTTGCAGGGGAAAGCTGGATAAAGTAGGTAATCAAACTTATGAGTTTGTATATTCGTTCCAGGACCACAATATACAGTAATCCAGTAACATACGCTATGCCCTGAATGAATTCGTTGATGTCGAAAACGTATAGTGTTTGTCAATTCATCGTTTCCTTGCAACATGAACACCCAAATAGCAAAAAATAACAATTTTCTCGTTGGGACCTCAAAATACCGTAACCCAGCAATGATGGTTATGTCAGAAATAGATTCCCCACCCCTGAAAACCTTTATTGTCTACTTTATAGAGCGTTTCCTTGCACCAGGCATGCATAAACGCAAAATAGCATTTTTCGTGTCGGGACCTCAAAATACAGTATCCCAGTGATTATAGTTATGTCAGCAATGGATTCCCTGACCATGAAAACCCTTAGTGCCTACTCTATAGGGCATTTCTTTGCCGCAGAAACCACGTAATTTCACAAAATGCAGTTTGCGTTCCAGGACCACACACTACAGTATCCGAATGGCTTTAGAATGGACTGAAATCGATTCAAAACACTGTAAACTACATTTTTAACCACAGTGGAGGACTTAAACTACTACATACTAGCAGAGAAAAATTCAAATGACCTAAAGTTGAAAAAATCGGGATTACGGTATCGGGGTCATTTTTTTGTTGCAGCGGGTTAGG
>JASANB010005989.1:30000-77179 GCA_030248155.1 Sabatieria punctata | reverse complement strand
TTTTCATCAGTACGAAAACACTTCATCTTGTCATGGAGAGTGAAGTTGGGATGATGTGCCCATTTGTGAATACCTTGCTGAGAAGGTTACACAACATTGAAGTCTTCCTCACTGATATCTGAGATTACAGGCATGGTTATTTCATCCAGCGTTGGTAAACTGGGTCCAGAAAGACTATGTAAGTAATTGCTGTCATCTTCCCAGATTTCTGTTGCTTTTTGCAAGGAGGTTCGGTCTTTGCTTCCTTGATCAATGTCCTGATGATCATTGGGCAGACTGGTCAGAACTGACTGCATCACAGCTGCATCCTGTGTAGCTACAGCTGATGCTTGATGATTCTGAACCCTGAAGAGCCAGCATCCTCAATTTTTGACGGGATTTCCAAGGAATAAAGTAAATTGATTGGTCGTTTGATGGTTCTGCCATCAGCAGATCTCACTTTTGCACAACGAATTTCCTTATCAGAACCTGTGAATAGTTTGACAACTTTTCCAAGTTTCCACTTTCCTCTGGGAACATTGTCTTCCTTAATGAGTGCAACTTCATTTAGTCTTGGCTTACTCATCAGCTGTAGGTCTTGGTCCTTTGTGAGTTGGTCTGGGTTCGTTCTCTGAGAAATGCTAGATAGCCGCTATGCCAGAATTTCCTGCAATTTATCTAGGCATGTTTGACTCTCTTTCCACTGTAGCAGAAGTTTGTCACTGGAGTCAAGTGTGGGGAAGAAAATGCAGGATCGTCAGAATCCTCATCAAGAACAGGTGTTCCTGGAGATTTATTTGGGAGAATAAAGTCGATTGGTCTCAGAACATCTTTGGACTCAATCTCATCATAAACGTAGGTGAGTGGACGGCAGTTTACCACAGCACAGATTTCATTGAGAAAGGTCAAAAGTTCTTCACAGGTTAAAAGACGGCGCACAAGACTTTTGCGAAGGCTGTTTTTCACCAGAGAAACCAGTCTTTCATATACTCCAACTTGCAATGGAGCAAATTCTGTTATTAAGGACCATTCTATGTTTTCTGTAGACAAATAATGAGCAACTCCATCACTTTTTGGTAAGTTATGCCAAGCTTTAGAAACTGTGGCTTGAACCAACTTGAAAGCTGGAGCGTTGTCTGAAAGGAGCTTGTCAGGTCTTCCTCTCATTGCAACAAAACGCCGTAAGCAATTTAGGAACTGCATTCCTGTGAGGTCTAGTGCGATGTCCAGACGAATTGCTCTTGTGCTCAAACATGTAAGCAGACAAATCCAAACCTTCTTGTTATCTCCATCAGTTTTTATCCATACTGGTCCCATATAGTCAAGTCCTACATACTGGAATGGAGTTGACTTGGTAACTCTTTCTTTGGGAAACGGAGGTATTGGAGGCAGCTTGAATGGTTTGGCTGAATATTTTCGGCAGATCATGCAGTGATTCCCTCGGCCCCCCCGACCCACCAAAAAACAGAAAGCCTACCCCCTCTTTTACGCCACACCTCTTCTTCCCCCTTTTACTAAAGGTGCTTGCTTTTCTTGAGGCTAATGAGGATATCACTGAAATTCTCTTGTTGAACTTTGTGCATCCACCACTGACGCACTGCTTTGAACTCTGCTGCAGTAATGAAACCGCTGTGTTTTATATGTGAGAGTACATCTGTTATCAAAGGGGCAGACGATTTGAGAACCTTTTCTGTTTGTGAGCTCCAAACTTTGGCCTTCAGAAATCTGAAGCAGTAAATTGTAACTTTCAGGAGCTTTGTCAGGGAGGAGAACTTCGTTTCATCGATGAAGTGGATGGGGGAAACTTCTGAAGCAGTGACTTGGCAGCTCATACTGGCGCTGTGGAATTTCCATTCTGACTCAATTCTGGTCTGAGTGTCTTCACTGATAGAAGCTGGTTGAGCTGGCCACTGGTTGGATGGCTTCTTTAGCCAGTGTGGTCCATGCCACCACAGTTTTGAATTATCCAGTTCATGTCCTTGTAGACCTCTTGTTGCTAGGTCAGCTGGATTTTCTTTACTAGGCACGTCCCGAAAGGTTGTGTTTGGAGGTGCTTTGATTTCTCGCAACCTGTTCTCCACAGTGTTTGCGGCTACATTAGAGTTGAACTGGTGCATAGCCTGGCCATCATCTTGGATGTTGGCTGGGTCAGTGATGCCTAGCGATTCCAATCTCCTCAAGTCATCTTGTGAAATGTCTTCTTTTACAGCTACACTGACAGTGTGCTGGTTTTGACTATCAAGTGATTTGCTTGACATTGATCTTCCACCAAGCAGTAGGCCCAATGTTGAAGGTATCATGTACAAGCCTGATGGTAGTTGTTTGACTGGCTTGGGCTCAATAAAGTTCCAAAAGTAATCAAGTCCAATCAGTATATCTGGTGTACAACAAAGTGTGGTAGTATGGGGCAAGACATCAGCAAAGTATTCTTTTGGAACTCTGGAGATATAGTCAAGGTCTTTTTTCTCCAGCGGCTGGCGTTTTAAACTACCAGTCAAGGTTGGTAGGCTGTTGGCTTGTATCATTGCTTGTGCTCTGTTGCGGAGGGTGAGCTGGAAGGTGACCTGTTTTGACCTTAGCAGGTTTGGCTTTTTTGAAGCAAAGGTCCGCAATGATAAGACTTCTGTTGCTTCTGGCTGTAGTTGTAGCTTAGTAGCTAGGGCTGTACTTATGAATGTACGCTGGCTGCCCGTGTCAAGGAATAGACGCGCAACAGAAAAGAGACTGCTGTCTTCAGGATTAGAGACAAAAGCTTTTGCAGTCAGCAACAAGGAACTGCTAATCTTCGGGGCTGAACTCACATTGCCAACATGGAGTTCTGTGTCAGACTCTGTTTCACTTGAGTCCTGATTGTTGCCTTTTTCTTCTTCATAGAGGCTGGATACTGGGGAAGAGTCACAGGACTCGCTACAATCTGTAGTAACCATGGCAGTCCGTGAACTTGCTTTTGGAGCAGAAAGCAGTTTTGGACATAGCGCTCTATTATGTTTACCAATAGCCTTGCAATGAGCGCACGACCTTTTCGGTGTGGAGCACTGATTCGCAAGGTGCCCACTTTTAAAACAATGAAAGCACAACCTCATGTCTATGATGCACTTTTTCCGTTCACTGAGTGACCGAAACCTTGGGCATTGGTCGTTGTAATGTTGGCCTTGGCAAAATACGCATGGAGTCTTTGGTACTCTGGGGGAATGAGTTTGTGCCTGAATCGGTTTTCGATTGCCTGGCTGTTTACCATGTACCAACTTTGGTTTAGGCCAACTTCTTTGTAATTCCTGAACCACTGGTAGAGCTTCTGTAGAGTAGCGTCTCTTACTCCAACCAGCGCGACCTTTTGAGGCATGTGCTTCCTTTACTTTGGACGGAGCAGTTTCTTCACTAGAAGTGCGTTCTATGCGCTCCTTCATCTCTGTTACATGCCACAGACATTCTCTGAGGTAAGGAGTAGTCCAGTGCTCATGAGGACGTTTCATTCTTTCCAACTCCAACTGAGTACCTGGTGACAGTTTTTCCAGGATTACCCGAACAAGTGAGGAGTGGTTTGTATTTTCTCCCAGTGCTGCTAACTGTCGAAATATGCGGTCAACAGTATCCACTATATTTCTGAGCTGGGCCACTCGTTTAGTGCCCACTGGCAGGTTTCGCAGCTGTGCATAGAGAGAGTCTTTGATGATCTCAGTATCACCAAAGCGACGTTGAAGCGTCTGAATTGCTGCCTGATAGTTGTCATGAGTCACTGCGATCCCATCTATAGCCGCTTTCGCATGGCCTTTTAGCGCACCTTTCAGATAGTTGAACTTCTGCACAGGCGCTAGGTTTTGCGTGTGAACTGACGATTCAAAGACATCCCAGAACTCACGCCATTTCAGAGGGTCTCCATCAAATGTTTGGAGCTGCAGTTTGGGCAAGTTGACCTGCAATTCAAGAGTTCTATGCAGGGGCCCTGGTCGGGGCAGTGAGCTTGGCCACACATAAGTGGCTGCGGGAGCTTGTTTGTCCTCTGCTCTTGTCTGTCCCTCCATTCTGGAGTGTCCAGTGCTGGATGCTGCTGGACTAGTTGCTGCACTTTGCTCTGGTGGTCTCTGTCTGCCAACATGGTCAACCATTCGCTCAGGGGCTTGTGGTTGCTGCGCTTCCTGAATCACCCTGTCCACCTCTTCTATCTTCGTTTTGAGATAGGCCATCTTCTCACGGCCTTGAAGAGTGGTGGCAATGAAGCCTGAAGCATCATCGGTAGCTTGTTTGTATATTTCTTCTTCAGCTTCACGATCTGGTCCGTTTGGCATTTTGAGGATCAGTTGGCACCATTCATTGTCTTTGGCTTCCAAGTATTCAACTGCGTGTTGTAGTTTTCTTATTTCATATTGGAAGGAATACTTCAGTTGTTGTAATTGTCCAATATTTTCTTCTCGCGACAGGTTAGCATTAGATCGAACATTGACATCCCCAATGTCGTTTATATATACTTGAAGACGAGCTTTCGTTGGACCGATTCGTTGTCTGATAGGTCCAGACATCGTTTCTTCCCGGTTTGTCGGCACCAATTTATGTTGCGATGTGTAGTGTCGGAGACATAGATTGTTAGTTTTATTTTTAAAGAAATTTTGCCAACGCGAGCAAAGAGCACCGCGAGACCAAGAGAGAGCTCGAGCTAGAAGACCCACTGGTTATATAGTCAGTCTAAAGAGCAAGCTATGCATGATTTGTTTGGGTTGTAAAAGCGCAAAGCTAGAAATAGATTGAGATAAGAAAGGTCTACCACAAAAAGAGGGGAAAGAGCAAAAACCACGCGTTGTGAATAAGCAGACAGACCTTTACAGTCAGCGAAAACAGATTTGAAAGCGATTAGAAAGCGACAGACTGGCGGCGCATGGTGGCCTATTACAATAGCATGCCCTTTTACAATATAAGCTTGAATACGCATAGTTTTATAATTCTCGCACTACAGTCGCGACACCATACATGGTAGTGGTACCATATATGGTACCGGTACCATATATGGTACTGTCACCATATATGGTACCGGCACCCATGGCCATGGGTAGGGGTACCATATATGGTACCAGTACCATATAAGGTGCCGGTACCATATATGGTACCGGTACCATATGGTACCGGCACCATATATGGTACCCCCACGTTCGAGGTCTGTGGTGGTACCATATATAGTACCGGTACCATATATGGTACCACTCCATTCAGATTTCGTACCATACATGGTAGTGGTACCACATATGGTACCGGTACCATATTGTATATGGTACTGTCACCATATATGGTACCGGCACCATATATGGTACCGGCACCCATGGCCATGGGTAGGGGTACCATATATGGTACCACCACAGTCGCCGAACGTGGGGGCACCATATATGGCACCGGTACCATATATGGTACCACCACAGTCGCCGAACGTGGGGGCACCATATATGGCACCGGTACCATATATGGTACCACTACCCTTGGTACCGGTACCATATATGGTACCGGCACCTTATATGGTGTCGGTACCATAAACGGCGTTAAGTGCCTGACTGTATAAAGCAACGATTTGCAATTTTTGAGCGTTGTCTAGTTCCCAACTGCTTCCATTAGAATTTGAGCTCAGCCCCCCAAAACCCCTCCCCTTCGGTGGATCACCTGTTACATGTATGGTGCTAACATGCCTTCGGCTAGGGGTTCCGGCTTTCTTACTAGAGCAGGTGTAAATGAGGTCAGAATAGCTTATTTTAACATATTTTAGCGAAAAATAAGCCTAAAACATGTGATTTTAGAACAAAAAATGGACTTCTTGATGTACCATCCCCTCAACCCCCATACCCCTCAGGATTTGAAAATTTCCCACCCCCTCAGCCGAAATGCTAACCCATGTCTGCCCTGCCCACTAGTACATGTACAGATAGAGAACAGTTAAAGGTGTTTTCCCGCTGTTGGGTAGCCATTAACGAGAGATAAAAGTAGTTCGGAATCAGCGGAGCCAAGTAAAGCAGACAAACTTTATATTTCGCAGCAAAACGCGCTGCATCTTCAGAAGCCTCTGCCTTGCCTTCTGAAGATGCAGCGCGTTTTGCTGCGAAATATAAAGTTTGTCTGCTTTACTTGGCTCCGCTGATTCCAAACAAGGATAGAGAAAGCTACCGGTAGCGAGACGCTTGACCATGGGAACGAAATGCTCCTCCAGAGCGGCCGTAGAATGTTTGTCGGCAATGGTTCGCAGTGACTCCACTGCTTTCTCTCTCACCACTGTCTCCTCAACCGTTGACAGGTTTTCCAATGGCGGCTGCACAACAATAAATTAACTAATTAAATGACGGGTTGGGGTCATTTCGGTGCCGACGTTTCGGTGCCGTTCATTTCGGTGCCAACGTTTCGGTGCCAGTTCATTTCGGTGCCGGTTCATTTCGGTGCTGATTCATTTCGGTGCCGGTTCATTTGGGTGCCTCACAAAAAATGTTTGGTAACTTGGTTTCAAATGAATGCTATACTGTATTATAATGGACTAAGCTACCCATCTTTATTGCCATGGACAGTCAGGCACTTAACGCCGTTTATGGTACCGACACCATATAAGGTGCCGGTACCATATATGGTACCGGTACCGAGGGTAGTGGTACCATATATGGTACCGGCACCATATATGGTACCGTCACCATATATGGTACCGGTACCATATATGGTGCCCCCACGTTCGGCGACTGTGGTGGTACCATATATGGTACCGGCACCTTATATGGTACCACTACCATATATGGTACGAAATCTGAACGGAGTGGTACCATATATGGTACCGGTACCGGAAACACGGGCAGGGGGAGGGACCATAGATCGTACCACCACAGACCTCGAACGTGGGGGGACCATATCTGGTGCCGGTACCATATATGGTGCCGGTACCATATATGGTACCGGTACCATATATGGTACCGGCACCTTATATGGTACCGGTACCATATGGTACCACCACAGGCCCCGAAGGTGGGGGTACCATATATGGTGCCGGTACCATATATGGTACCACTACCTACGGTACCGGTACCATATATGGTACCGGCACCTTATATGGTGTCGGTACCATAAACGGCGTTAAGTGCCTGACTGATGGAGGCACACAGTCACATGACAAGACACAGACGCACCAACTGATTTTTCAAAAAAACGGAGCAACCTGCAACAATAAAGAACAAGCAAGAATGAAACATGTATTTAGACGACTAGCACTTTGTTGGGAAGCCATAAGACTTGACCACAACTGCACAGCGCTTGGGCATAGAGTTGACTAGTTTCTGGCACAAAGAATGGGGAATACAAAGCCAACATTCTGTGATGGCAGTCTCCAGATCGGACAGATCTAGGGGTGCTTTACTGATAACGTCTCTCTGGACATATCTCCACAAATTCACGAATTCGGTGCGGGGTTCATACAGAGATGCTTTGACCACACGCAGCCTCAATTTGCTCTGTTACCTTATGAGCAGTCTTATGCCGATCAACTAGGCATGTCATCACACAGACCCATCCCATTTATTAACAGGAAACTGAAAATTTTGTGCGTGCGTCCAAACTTTTGGCCGCCACTGTATATTTGAACTTTCCAGGAATGGTTGTTTGTTATAAGCTAAACTGGTCAGAATTCATTATTGTTTTGTTGCTCAGAAACGGTAAAGAGACGTCTTTGTTCTGCGTAGCTGCATTGTTAAACTTTTAGTAAATTAGAAATAAAGAGAAAACTCTGAACAGAAGAGCTCTGACATGGTATACAGTCGCAAAATATGCAGAATTTATCGCTTAAAAGCTAACTGTTTAGTTATTTAAACTATTTGGTATTATTTGGTATAAAAAATACCAAATAATACCAAATACCTATAGTGCGTTCAAAAAAAGAGCGAGCTGGCGGTTTTTTGCGAATAACTTTTTATGGAGCCATCGGAGCGACTTGGGCCTCATAACCAAAGTTGTAAAGCAGGTCGAGCTCCGGTCTGTGGTAAACCCTAATCTGCGCTACGTTCACTCTGAACACTAATTTGCGCTATGCTGAAAAAATGAGCTTTTTTCCTAATTCCGATGAAGATGAGCTGACTCTAGAATTCGATTCTAGAGTCCTTGGGGAGTTCAATGATGCTTTCGTGACGTTTACAGGTCAAACCGTTCCGGAGATATGGCCAGTCAAAGTTTGCAAAAATCGCGAAAAGTGGCGTTTTTTCGAAAATTTCACTAATTTGGGGCGGAAATATAGACAGGCCGAAGGATTTGGTTGAAACTTCCTGAAGAGGGTATTCAGGACCGCTGGAATCGATTTTGACACTTCCGGACCCTGAAAATTTGACCCTGATACCGTAATATGGGTCCCAAGATGAATACCTCAGACATGCCGTATTCTGCAAGAGTTTTTTGCGAATAACTTTTTTTGGGAGGCCTCGGAGCGACTTGGGCCTCAGAGCCAAAATTGTAGAGAAGGTTGAGCTCCAGTCTGCGGTAAATCCTAATCGGCGCTACATTCACTCTGAACACTAATTTGCGCTACGTGAAAATATGAGCTTTTTTCCTAATCGCGATGAAAATAAATTGACTTCAGAATTCGATTCTAGAGTCTTTGGGGAGTTCAATGATGCTTCCGTGACGTTTCCAGGTCAAACCATTCCGGAGATATGGCTGGTCAAAGTTTGCAAAAATCGCGAAAAATGTCGTTTTTTCGAAAATTTCACTAATTTGGGGCGGAAATATAGACATACAGATGGATTTGGTTGAAACTTCCTGAAGAGGGTATTCAGGACCGCTGAAATCGATTTTGACACTTCCAGACCCTGAAAATTTGACCCTGATACCGTAATACGGGTCCCAAGACGAATTCCACAGACATGCCATTCTGCAATTCGTCTTGGGACCCGTATTACGGTATCAGGGTCCAATTTTCAGGGTCCGGAAGTGTCAAAATCGATTTCAGCGGTCCTGAATACCCTCTTCAGGAAGTTTCAACCAAATCCATCTGTAAATCTATATTTCCGCCCCAAATTAGTGAAATTTTCGAAAAAACGCCATTTTTCGGATTTTTGCAAACTTTGACCGGCCATATCTCCGGAACGGTTTGACCTGGAAGCATCACGAAAGCATCATTGAACTCCCCAAAGACTCTAGAATCGAATTCTGAAGTCAATTCATTTTCATCGCGATTAGGAAAAAAGCTCATTTTTTTCACGTAGCGCAAATTAGTGTTCAGAGTGAACGTAGCGCAAATTAGGATTTACCCCAGACCGGAGCTCAACCTTCTCTACAACTTTGGTTCGGCCCAAGTCGCTCCGAGGCCTCCCAAAAAGTTATTCGCAAAAAACTCTTGCAGAATATGGGATGTCTGAGATATTCATCTTGGGACCCATATTACGGTATCATGGTCAAATTTTCAGGGTCCGGAAGTGTCAAAATCGATTCCAGCGGTCCTGAATGCCCTCTTCAGGAAGTTTCAACCAAATCCATCGGCCTGTCCATATTTCCGCCCCAAATTAGTGAAATTTTCGAAAAAACGCCATTTTTCGCGATTTTTGCAAACTTTGACCGGCCATATCTCCGGAACGGTTTGACCTGTAAACGTCACGAGAGCATCATTGAACTCCGCAAGGACTCTAGAATCGAATTCTAGAGTCAGCTCATCTTCATCGGAATTAGGAAAAAAGCTCATTTTTTCAACATAGCGCAAATTAGTGTTCAGAGTGAACGTAGCGCAGATTAGGGTTTACCACAGACCGGAGCTCGACCTGCTCTACAACTTTGGTTATGAGGCCCAAGTCGCTCCGATGGCTCCATAAAAAGTTATTCACAAAAAACCGCCAGCTCGCTCTTTTTTTGAACGCACTATAGAAAATACCAAATAATACCGAATATACCAAATAATACCGGATACCATTTGCATCCCTAATTTGAAACCAAGTTACCAAACATTTTTTGTGAGGCACCCAATTTGACCCAAATGAACGGCACCCAAATGAACCGGCACCGAAATGAATCAGCACCGAAATGAACCGGCACCGAAATGATCTGGCACCGAAACGTCGGCACCGAAATGAACGGCACCGAAATGATCTGGCACCGAAACGTCGGCACCGAAATGAACGGCACCGAAACGTCGGCACCGAAATGACCGTCTCCCTTAAATGACAGAGTGGTAGAGTTGTAAAACAATTGTTTTGAAGGCCAAAAAGAGCTGTTTTCATGAAAAAATTGTTTCGATGCATGAAATTTAGATTGTAGGACATGCAAGAAGCAAGTTTAAATACAAAAGCTGATACTTTGGTTTGTTACAGTCTGAGAGTCGACATTTAACCTGCAGCATTGCTCACAGAGTGGCTGCTGCCGGTCAACACGTATTTTTAGGTTTAGAATGTGCATTAAATTGATAAAACTGCACTGCTAATGTATATCCGAGGTTAAACCCAGCAACTTCTCCATAAAATTTCCGTACTTTGAACAAAATAGAAGTTTCTTCCTTTGAAATAAGTCTCCAAAAATATGATAGCATTTGTTTTTGCTGCCATTTCCGCAAATTTTGACCGAATTTGGCTGAAATTTGGAATACAACTGCCTAAATAGGGGAGATTTTGTGCACTGAAGGTTGGAGCATACCGTCCAGCCCTGAAAAATTCATGAATATGTGAAATTTGTTAATTCAATCACTACAGAAACAGCGCTAAAATGGAAACTCTTCTTTTGCTGTCGTTCCCGGAAATGTAAGCCAAATGAGCTAAAAGTAGGAAAAGATTTGCTAAACTATGGGATATTTTATGTGCTAAAATTCCATGCATCGAAAATGACACGATTTTGAGAAAATATGCTTTTCTGTTCTGCTCTTCCAAAGAAACAGGTGGTCAGAAATTGCTCATTTTCTCAAGACTCTGTCAATCTGAATGCACGAAATTTTAGCACAAAAAACATGCCACAGCTCAGCAAATCTTGTACAACTTTCAGCTCATTTGGTTTACATTTCCGGGAACGAGAGCAAAAAGAAGAGTTTCTATTTCAGTGCTAGCTATTTCTGCAGTGATTGAAATTAACAAATTTCACATATTCATAAATTTTCAGGACTGGACGGTATGCACCAACCTTTAGCGCACAAAATCTACCCTATCTAGGCAGTTATATTCCAAATTTCAGCCAAATTTGGTCAAAATTTGCGCAATTAGCACGCAAGAAGAAAAGTTATCATAATATTGTTGGCAGACCCTGTATAATAATATTATTATTAACCGAATCAAAACACACCAATAAAGTGTGGGCGTATTCGGGTCCGCCCACCAATGGAGTGAAGTTTCCGAGTTGCTCAGCCAACGCCAAAAGTACTTCATCCTCATCGTAGATTGTGTCTAGAACAGTTTCACAGTAGAATTATCAGTTTCAAAGCTGCAATAACAAGACAAATAGAATGATTGGAAAGAAATGCAGTGCTCAAAAACAGTGAAATTCGTCACAGAAGAGGTAAGAGGGAGATGTTATCATCATTGCACTGCAATTTATATTTAATTTATTTATCTATCTATCTTGCAGTAACTTTTGCACACATCAATCAATTTAACACAATTTAACGCGCTGAGATTTTAACACAAGTCCTAAAGAAATTTTACTCCCAAAATAAAATGTTAGCTAAGCTACAGGTTGTTTCAGTTTTCTCAGTTCGAGGGAAAATTGAAAGAAGCAAGTTGTAGATATTGTAAAAAGGTAAAAACCAAATCAACAAACCTGTCAAAAACGGAACCAACTCATTGCGTGTCCGGTCGACCCCTAGTGCGAGCGCAATCGTAGAAAGCTTGCGAATACTGTTGAGACGTAGCTGAAGAAACAAGCAAACATAATTAATAATCAATCGATTTTTCTAGAATTCTACCACTTTTATTATCAGAAAATTATGCCCACCTGAACGTCCTCGTTCCTTAGCTCATCAATCAGCACTGCAATCGGGTAAAGCGAGTCATCGGCTTCTTCTGCAGGAGGCGCTGTCGACGACATCTTCAATGTCGGAGAAGAATTCAAAAGAAAATAAAAAAATTAAGTCAGAAAATGACAAATCTTCCGAAGGGGGACCTTTCCCCCCGCTTGCTTGCCGATTGCGATTGTTTGAAGTTTATCTCCGGGTTGGCTTGGCTGGGCCGATTGTCCGGCTTCATTACTGCCCTACCCTAATGAACCACAAGCAGAACTGAAAGCTCAGACGCGTACAGTACAGATCATAACAAATAACACACAATTACAAAGGCTTTTTCTTTGCCTTCCTAAGCGTGTGTGCGGTAATCAACAAAGAGATCAGTTTCTCGGAAATCCGGGATACGCCACTGGTACACAGTGGCACAAAAGACTCTACACGCTAAGTTATTTCACTTTGCAAACACTATTTAAACTACAGGGTGTCTCAAAAAAATGATCACATTTCTTTTTACTGCCATTTCCGGAAATTTTTACCAAATAGGTGGCACAATTCGGGGAATTTTATGTGTTAAAGTTTGGTGCACTAGGCTTGACTCATTCCCGAGAAATTTAAAAAAAAGTGAAATTTGGTAATTTCAATAGTGAAAGCCGGTCACGAAAAATGGAAACATTTCCTTTTCCTGTATCTTTTCTAATTTTTGTCGGAATTTGATGAAATTTGGAGTGTAAACGCAGAAGCTCAGGGTAATTCATGTGTAAAAAGTTGACACATGAACTCCAACGCTATCGTTAGAGTTTAGGCGATAATGTAATGTAGCGTTTTTTCGGTGACCGGCTTTCGCTATTGAAATTACCAAATTTCACTCTTTTTGAAATTTCTCGAGAAATAGTCAAGCCTAGTGCACCAAACCTTAACACATAAAATTCCCCGAATTTTGGCATCCATGATCCAAATTTCAGCCTATTTGGTCAAAATTTACGGAAATGGCAGTGAAAAGAAATGTGATCATTTTTTCGGTGACCGGCTTTCACTATTGATTTAACAAATTTCACTTTTTTTGAAATTTCTCGGGACTGAGTAAAGCCTAGTGCACCAAACTTTAACACATAAAATTCCCCGAATTTTGGCACCTATAGTCCAAATTTCAGCCTATTTGGTCAAAATTTGCGGAAATGGCAGTAAAAAGAAATGTGATCATTTTTTTTGAGACACCCTGTATTAGAATTCCAATGGTTTCATATGACTGATAATGGTAACGGATGATTTGAAGCTTTCTATTGCATTATCAAAATTTAGCACTAAATATTTCCAGAAAATAAACTGATATTTAAAACATTTTTGTCACGAGGCCAAGGGTTCTTCTTGCAAATGTAGAAGACATTTGTGCAGCCACAGTTGGAATATGCTTCAGAAATCTGGATCCCGTACTTGTTGAAGCACATTGATTTGATAGAGCTCGTTCATTCGCCGTTTCTACTTGCATGTACTAAGCAGTGGCGTATCCAGGATTTTGGAAAGGGGGGGGGGGTGTAAAATTTTGAAAGTGCTGGTTGGGCCGCTGCCCAACCAGGGTAAGAAAATTTAGCAAAATTAGCCTTCAAAAACGCGTTTAAAACGCATTCCGAGCTTTTAAAATTAACAGAAATAACAAGTTTTAGTAGTATATAATGGCCTGGTTGGGCTTCTTTCTGCCCGACCAGGGCGAGAAAATTTTGAAAATTTGGCCTTCAAAAACGCATTTAGAAGGCATTCTGAGCACAAAATTGACAGTTTTAGTACATAATTCATTAGTTTCATATATTTTTGACAGACTTTTTCTTTCTACCTCCACCGCAAAGTGGGGGTGTACACACCCGGATACGCCACTGGTGCTAAGGGTGGGACATTAGCAGCCGGTCGATCGCCCCTTAACCCCGTCCTTTCATTTGATTCTGAGCGGTATATCCCGTAAAACTTCTAATAAAGGCGCCGCTCCAATAGTTGCGCCCTTTACGGACAGCCCGAAAGTATAAACGCGTACGCTGTAAATAGTAGCGCCCTTCTAATAATAGCGCTCCCACGCGCACTACTATCAACGCTTTGTACGTGTTTCTAATGTAGAATACTGTCTCTTTGAGACAACTTTCTTTGATTAAGTTTGCAAACTTTTGTCAGACAGACTAAAACTCATATAAGATTGCTTGTGTTTAAGACAAAAATACCCTGTATTGTCAGAAAATGAGGATATTTGAGATGGCTAATGTAGCATTAAAATAATTAAATAGCGCCCCCCAAAAGCAATCACGAAAAAATTATAGCGCAAGCGTGATTATTAGAAGGTTTACAGCACTTAACTTTTGTGCTGGACAATAAATAATCATAAATTTTCTTCCTTTCATTCTTTGGCTTCGCATCGCGATTTCAAGTGTCATCATTAAGGGAAGCGCGTTTGCGCTTTCCCGGTGTAGTTATTGTTACCGCGGTCCATACTAAAAATTGTTTTCGTAGCATTCGGGGAGGGAGCAAATGCGGTTCCCTTATATATATCGGAGTTTGACCAAATTTGAAAAAAAAGTGCCAAAAAAGGGTGTTTTTTCGGGCATACTTTTTAGCGTAACTTTTGTGTTTGTGAACCGTTTGCTCTAATATTTGCAGGGATTGTAATTTGAAGTTTTTTCTATCTTTTGATGAAGATTTGAGCGAAATTGGTTGATTCGTTTTGGAGCAGTGATCATTTGAAAAAATGCTCTCGAGGGGGGGGGGGTGGGCTGGCGAAAAAACAAAATGGTGGTTTTCGGCGTTTTTAAGGTACTTTTCACGGTAATATATTAACATGTTATACATCAAAAGTTTGCAAAAATTCTGAATTTTCTATTGGTGCAGTCGGTTTTTGGATATTGTTTTTCGTTTTTGAGTTAAAAATTTTTTTAATTTCTGAAAATTGCCATCAAAACGCACTAAATGTGGAAAGGTTCCCAAGGATCGGAGCTGTTGCGTTTTGTTAAGAAAAGTGTATAGTTTGTGAGTACGTGTGGTAGAATTGGGTACTAACCCGGGATCAAAAGTTATGGCCGATTGAAGCACTAAAAATGGTCAAATTTTGGACACTTTTTTCAAAATTTTTTTACTTTTTGATTTTTGAAGCGGGGAAGAGGGTTCCGCGATCTGGGGAAGGTCTGGAGGTCTGGGACTTTTAGGTTTTGTTAAGGAATGATTGTAGTTTGAAACAAAGGGTCGTACACGTTTTTTCGACACCGGGATCAAAAGTTATGAAATATTGAAAAATAGTAAGAGTCGGTTTTTCTTGGTTATGAGACTCTGTGTTCAGGACATGATAATCTGTGCAAGAACTTTTGGGATTTGGCTCAAAATGTGTGTTAGGATGTAAGGACACAATATAAACAAGATTTTAATACTTTTGGGCGAAAATTCTAAAAAAAGTTTTTTTGGAGTTTTTGCCGTATTTAGCTCATAACTGTAGTAAAAGTAAACGTACAAAGGTAGGGATTGCATATTATGAATGAGAAAAGGCAGTTCTTTCCAACGGTACACAGCGAGCTGCGATCAGAAATCTAGAAATCTATTTATGTCGGATTTTGGACAAAATTGAAGAAAATGCAAAAAACGGTATTTTTTGGGCCATACTTTTTAGCATAACTTTTGTATTTGTGGACCGATTGCTCTAATATTTGGAGACATTGTAGATTGAAGTTTTTCTATCTTTTGGGGAAGATTTGAGGGAAATTCGTTGATTCGTTTTGGAGTACCGATGAATTGAAAAAATGCTCTCGTGGGGGCTGGCGAAAAGACAAAACAATGATTTTAGGCGTTTTTTAGGTACTTTTAGGGTAATATATAAACATGCTATGCGAATCGATAGGTGTGCTTAACTTCCTTCTACTATTACGTTTTACCGATATCGCGATATTTCGCATCAATATTTTCGATATTTTTTGTGCGGAAAAGTAGGAACAAACAAAACTGACACCAAGTTTACTTCTCTGGAACTGTAAAAAACAGTTTTTTCTGGACAACTCAGAAATCGATGGTTTAGTCAAAACCTAACAGTGGCATGATAGCTCTCAGAAACATCAATTGCTCGGCATTCTCTCTCAGCTTCACACAGCTTAGGTTCTTAAATGTCTGCAACAACACTGAAGAGGTGCTCGCTCCGCGCAGAGGAAGCAGGAGGGCAGAAGCAGACATGGGCTAGCATTTCGGCTAAGGGGTGGTAAATTTTCAAATCCTGAGGGGTATCGACCGCTGATCAAATCAAGGTTTGTTGGCTTATTTGTCATTAAAATAACTTAAATATTCTATTCTGTCTGAGCTCATTTATGCCTAATGAGGGTGGGGCATCGGCCTGAGGGGGTCAACCTTTTCATTGAAGGGCTTCAGAAGGGTCACTACCTTAACACAAATAAATGCATTCAGTAATCGATTGCCGATAAACCGCTGCGAAATTGTCATTTTCCTAATATTTGGCGCACATTCTCAGCAAGGGGGATTGAACAAATTATACCATGTATTTACGTGCTATGCTATGCTTGAGTAAAATCTTTAAAATTGATCGCAAATTCAGTAGAGATGGCATAGTCACCGAAAGTTGAAGTCAGAAATTTCAAGAGTTCGTTATCAATGTGTAAAGCACAATCGTAAAATGTAATCAAGCACATTGATCAATTTGCCAGGTCAAGCTGCACCTCATTCTCTGAATGCTCAGTATTGAAGGAGGAATACTGTACATCTGGTAATTGTGTCATGTACTGTTGCAGAATCGCTTTGAAGAGAAAACTAACAGTGATTTTCAAAATCAGTAGTTCACTGCGAATCTATTGATGATTTAATTATCCATTTTCTGTCACATTATGCAGAACCAGACTCAAAATTTCATTGAAAACAATCCTTCAAGCTTGAGAATCAGTGGTCGAAGTCAGGAATTTCTATTATACATGCGTAAAACGTGGTCGATGAAGGAGGTTAAGCACACCAATCGATTCGTCAGGTCACGGTACATCAGAAACCGTGCTCAGAATTTCGATTTTCGACCGTTATTAGCTCCGCACTTGCTCAAAATTTCCAGTGCAAACAGTGAAAATTAGATAACCCTGTAGCAGTGTAGTATACTGTATGTACTAGCACTGCCCTAAACAGCAAAATAACAGTGATTTTCAAATGCATTGGATCATTGTGCATCTTTTGGTGGCTCAACCATTCATTTTCGGGCAGGTGATGCCAAGTTATAATTTGAATTCCACAAGAAAAAAGGCATTTTTAACCGAAAATCAGTGGTGAAAGCCAGAAATTTCCATTATGCATGGATAAAACGTGACGGTAGGAGGAAGTTGAGCACACCCATCGATTCGCCAGGTCATGTTGCATCTGAAATCGTGGTCGGAATTTCGATTTTCGACCACTTAAGTGACCAAAAATGGCAGTAAACACAAGGTACCGGAAGGATTAAAAGTAGGTCTGCAGAATTTCGACCGATAACATAGTTATAAAGCATCAGACTGAGACGTGGGCGGTATTTTCAGGATCATCTGATCAAGAGGCTTCGATTGATGTGCATCTGACTGAACACATTTGAGCCAGCGGTTTACTTGCTATGCGCTTAGAAACATCAGCAATGATGAAACTTGTGAGCAAAAATGCATGTCACGTTCGACGCCCTATTTCTTGAGTTTCGATCGGCCAATTTAGGTGAAAAGTGATGGGCATTTTTCTAATGGCCAAAAATTTTGACTCTCTTTCCGGGACGAAAGACGTTCAAATTTGGCGCCAAAATTTTGGCTAGAACAAAGTTAGGCACACCGCCAGGAAGCCCGTTGTCTCAGCTACACAAAGCACCAAACCGCATCACGATAGCTTCTGAAATGTGTGAATGGCAGCCGATTAAACAGCGGCCGCAAAAAGTGGCCTGGGTCATATTTCGAGATTTGGCTCATTTGCCACCCGCTGGGCGTAATCGAGAGCTCTGAACTATGTCTGATGGTGAGACAGGTCGCCCAGACCGTCCTGTTAGATTTACAGAGTGTTCTCCACTGTTGCCCATGTAAATCAAGGGATATCTCTGCAAAGTATCCTCTATCACAATAGCGGATATATGAATAAAGGTGTAGTTATTGGAGTCAGTATCCAAGATGTAAATAACAGGATATCAACTTTTTAGCTCCAAAGCCCAACTAGCCAATAACTACACCCGCGCAAAGGCAATCGCCACGGCACTGCTGAATGCGTCTGAGTCGTGTGGATCTTGTGTTGCGCTTATGGCTTACTAACGCCAGTTGTTTTCTGTTCTATGGATCGATTCTAGGTCAAAAGGCCATGGAATAAGGGTGCCGACCACCCCTAAACCTGAGCTGAACTAGCAGTATAGTGATGCCACTTCAAGCGGTTCTTTTTAGTTTTACACAGCCGTCATATGCTAGAATAAAAATGCAACATTCCAGTGGTTATAGCATACCTAAATAAGACCAGAAAAACTCAATATCTAAAATGTGAATACCTCACACTCCCAATACCGAATACTTCATTAATAATGACAAATTGATGCTTAACGCGATTTTGCTTGGCAAAGCACCCACGCAGGCAATGCAGAAACAGTTTCGCTCTCAAACAGTTGGGTTGTAGTGTTCAGGTCAAATAATAGAGCGATTCTAGGTGTTCCAAATTGCTGCCTCCGATTTGTTCAGATCACATGATCATCTTTGACCCGTATTTATGACTCACTTTGTAGTGTTTGTGGCAGCGGTTGCTGTTTGTTGTAGTGATCAATTAAACAGTAGAAATAGAAAAGTTTGTGCAGTTTATGCTTGTAGAATTTCTAGACCTGAAAGGGGCCATGCATAATAAAGTGGCGTTCATAAGTTCAAAATTTTGCATCCCCATCCCTCCCAACATTTTTGACGTTTTCAGCATGACCGCCCTAAAAACTCAAAAGTTTTTCGATGACCCGCCTGGATTAAACTTGATACAGACTCCATGGATGGAAAATGTACAATTCATAATATATATAGTATTGTAAAAGCTATGAAAAAGAGAATTTTTAAATTTTTAACAGTAAACTACCATTTTGTTTGGCAGTTAGAAAGATGATCTGGGTCGAGTTTTCCTTGTAATATACAGTGCCGCTCTCAAACAGCTCGACCAACAGCCAGAATTGGCGAATATCGCCAACAAAGCCAACAGACGGGCTGGGCCGACCAACAGGACCCACAAATGACCCACGCGAACAACAAAACGACAACACCGCCAACAGACGGCCAGCCGGCCGGCCGTTGGGGCATTCTGCGCGGCTGAAGCTGAGGTCTAGCGATGGCAACAAATCTACATATTTTTAAAGCTCGCTCCCTCTACCGTTTACGTACAGTATGTTTGCTAATTGATTCATTACATAATTGCAACAAGTACAGTCACCCCACACAATTCATATGGCACCCACAAAAGCAAGATTTTAAGAACCCGGTTTTTAGAGTGTGGTCCAGCAACTTTTGATTAGGCAAAACGGCCGCTGGTCAGTGCTTAGAAAGCAGTGCACGCAATTTTTTAGGCAAATCGGCCGCCGGTCAGTGCTGTAGTTGCAGACAAAATCTTCGTAGGCACCTAAAAAACGTTGACGTTTTCGATGATACCAACCCCCACACCTGCGACCTTTTTCCAACGTTCAACCGACCACCGCAGCCCCTCTCTGAAAGTTGTAGTTTATGGACAGCCCCAAATAGAGATACAGCCATACACGGACATGGACCGGGGTTTTCTCACCCCGCAACTTGGGCTCGACACCGCAAACGACCCCACCCACCCACCTGAAGTCGACTTTTGTTCCTGTCCCCACCCACAAAAATCGCCGCGACCCCACCCAAACCGGCCGGCCCACCCCCAAATTTTCGAATTTTGACTACCCCCACCCATTTTTCCCGCCCATGTATGGATGCACCTTGTCACTTGTACAGGACAGCTGAGCCTGAACCATATGAGCAGAAAATGCGGAAACTCTGAGGGGCAGCGCTTGGGTCTTCTGAGATTTCAGGTTATCACCAACGTTTGGCTCACTTGTAATCTGAACGGCTGATGAATTTTTCAGAAAGCTTTTTATTTTTTTAAAATTATTCTTGTGTACATTAACAGAGGTCTGCCCCACCCAAAATTGGCATAGATTGGGCCCTCTGCGATCATCGCCTCCCCACCAGCAACGGCCCAGGCGGGCATGCCCATACATGTAACAGGCGGGTCTGGGGGGGTCTGCCCCCCACCCGACTTAGGCCAGACCCCCCTCCCGGATCCCCCACAAGACGATTTCACCGACCCCCGCTCAGATTTTTCTGGCAAGTAAATTTTCGAGCAAATTTTTGCAATTTTTTACACTTTCACACACAAAAATTGCCAGAATCGCCTGCAAAACAGCACTTTTTAGCTGTATTTCAGCCCAAATTAGCGATTTTTGGCAATTTTTAGCCCAAAAATTGCGATTTTTCTCGATTTTTGAGCGTTTTTTAGTGCCCACCGCCCCTCCCCCAAAATTTTGGCTTAGACCCCCCATCGGCGGATGACATGTTACATGTATGGGCATGCCCGTTCAGGATTTTCGGCGGGCCTGGCCGGGATCAATTTTTGAGAGGCGGGCCGGGCCGGCCGGGTGGAGCACTGCAGAAATTTTTAGAGCGAACTTAAAATTAAGCACAAAATAGAAATACACACGCGTTTTCTGTTTTAAAATGCTCGTTTTGAAAGCTTAACTGTAATTTTAGTTTTCAATTTGACAATTCAGAGCAAAATTTTTCAAAACTTTAGTTAGACAAAGCAAAAACCAATGGGCCGGGCCGGGCTGGATTTTGGGTGAGCCGGGCCGGGCCTGATTTTGATGCTGTGAGGATATGCCTCATCTGAGAGGCCCACTGGACCGGGCCGAGCCCAAAAAACGTGCCCCCCATAGATGCTACCTTATTCCATGGTGGGGGGCATATGGACCTAGAATCGATCCATAGAACAGAAAACAACTGGCGTTAGTAAGCCATAAGCGCAACACAAGATCCACACGACTCAGACGCATTCAGCAGTGCCGTGGCGATTGCCTTTGCGCGGGTGTAGTTATTGGCTAGTTGGGCTTTGGAGCTAAAAAGTTGATATCCTGTTATTTACATCTTGGATACTGACTCCAATAACTACACCTTTATTCATATATCCGCTATTGTGATAGAGGATACTTTGCAGAGATTATATGTATGTCGAGTCTTGGGCATGGATAGTTTACCCTAAGCTGTGTGTCACGGCGGCCCCAGCATTAGTGAGAGCGGTTGTTTGTGGGTTCGAAACCGGTCGAAGCGACTGGAAGTAGTTGACGTAAAGTCCAACCCAGACCTCCGAAAGCCGGTGATGGCCAGTAGGTAAATGGGAACCGAACCGCGTTGCCGTTGCACCTATTGGCAGCAAAGGGGCAGGGTTGTTTGTAGACAGGCCTACCCCATTGAAGGGCTCTGAAAAGAGCGAGGGGTGTCCTGATCGGTCCGAAAAGACAGTGCAACTGAAACACAAACAAACATGACTGTATGTTAGTCATACTTTGCACGTAACTTGATACATAGGTTCAGTATAGAAAAAAGGCTATTCTAATTAGCTCAATATCTCTGCTGTATCTTCAAAAACACTCCGTCGGCCGGTCTAAATACGAACTGATAGAGCGGCTGCATTTTCTCTTCCTCCTGCACCGCTTCGAACGTGAAGTTATGCAGCAGCTGACACAAGATGCTCTTCTCTTCTAGCATGGCGAATTTTTGACCCAAAATCAAGCACAATTTTACTCATTTATTAATTAGTTAGCATACATTATACCAATGCAGTTGCGAAGACCTCCAGAAAACGGACAGAAAGCGAACGGATGTCGGCCTTCCAGATTTTCAGGTAAGAACCTGTCGGGGTCCCATTTCTCCGGATTCGGGAAGAAACGACTGTCTTTGTGCAGCTGCTCGAAGTTTATTCCCGCCACTATTCCAGGCGGCAGTGTGCAGTCGTCATCTAAATGGAAAAGCTGTTTTGTCCGTCTGTCCGTCCGTCCGGTTTAGGGGGTCGCGGCGATTTTGGTGGGAGGGGTCAGGAACAAAGGTCGGCTTCAGGTGGGTGGGTGGGGTCGTTTGGGGGGGGGGTCGAGCCCAAGTTGGGGCTGGGCAAACCCCCCTAGATCCCCGGCCCATGCATGCACCTGAGCCTACAAAATAGTAAATAGCCTATCAAAATACCAATTTTGAGAGGAGCCGTTAGTTCTCTTTCGATGAATGGTACTGGCGGATATATTCGCTGACTTTCCTTGATGCATCGCTCCAAATGTTTCATCTCTGCTAGCTCACTGACTGTTGGGTAACTGGCAGTAAGGCCAGGGCCACCTGAAAGTTGACTAATTTAATCATGTCATGTTTACTCAACAGCTTACAGGCAGCCATAATACAAGTAAAACCAATCAAACACCGAACCGAACCGAACCGAACCGAACCGAACCGAACCGAACCGAACCGAACCGAACCGAACCGAACCGAACCGAACCGAACCGAACCGAACCAAATCAATCAATCAATCAATCAATCAATCAATCAATACCAAGAACACTATCAATTTCTTGTTGAACTTGAATTTGAATGTCGAGATTTCGACCAAAGCAATACAGTGCCCACATTATTCCTGTAGCTGTAGTGTCGTGGCCCTAAAACTTTTTGTATACGATACACCATACACACAGGGATGGATAGTTTCCCGAAAACCCCGGCCTATTTTTTTCAGTTTTTTGTTTTTTTCCAAAATCCAAAATAAAAACTCCAGCTCAAGTTCTGAATATCCTGGCCTGGTTTTATGATTCCTAACGCTTTCTAGCGCTTTCCTGAGTCTTTTCAGAACAGAAATATAGGTCTTACATAGATATAAATATAAATCACGAAACAGGCCTGAAACAGCCCCTGACAGGCTCCTTCAATAAACGCTATATGCAAATTTTCTTACAGCAGTTTGCCTTTTTAGAAGTTTTGTTCTGGATTGCCAAATTTGGTCTTGGCAAGGAAAAGGTACTATTTTTAGCCACACACTTCACTTACTTCAAACATAAACGTATCCACTTCTTCTTTCACTTCATCCTCCGGCATTTCAGCCTTTCTTTCCAGTTCAAGCAAGAGGTCCAGAAAAGCGAGTCGTCTTTTTTGAGTAAACCGATCCAACTCTCCAAGCGAACTCGGGTCAAAACTGCATCTGCGTTCTTTAATTACCTTAGAATGGTCAGTTTAAAATATTTATAGAAGCAGCTCAATCTCAAATACGAGCCCCATAATAGAGAAACACGAAAAAAAACAGAAGCCCCAGCTTCTAGTAGACCTTTTTTACTGTAAATCAAAAAACCTCTTCGGTAAAGCTGTGCATAATGTTGAGTGAGTTTCTGAGGCGCCGACCCAATTCAGTGAAGTTGTAGAAGAAGTAGTCGTTCCACATCCACGGATGACCAGTCCTGTAGACGACGATTTCCGAAAATTCTAAGATCGCATTGACGTATGGCGAGTTTTTCACTCGTTGCGCATCGATTTTCTTGCCCATTGAGGTCTCTAGAATAGGATTTTAAACAGGGTTGGGTACGTAGCTGTAAAAACATGCAAATAATAACACGTTTTAATAACATGTTATTAATACAGGCCTTGAAAAAATTCCATTAAATCTGACACTAATTGTGGAACATTGCGTTAATTTTTTGGAGCTATTCAGGTCTTTATAAGCGGAACAACTCGAAATTTTAGCAAGGAAACTACTGTAGCCTAATTCATGCTGTAAAGACATTTCAATGTATAACAGTACTAACTACAGGGTGTCTCAAAAAATGATCACATTTCTTTTTACTGCCATTTCCGCAAATTTTGACCAAATAGGCTGAAATTTGGACCATGGGTGCCAAAACTCGGGCAATTTTATGTGTTAAAGTTTGGTGCACTAGGCTTGACTCATTCCCGAGAAATTTCAAAAAAAGTGAAATTTGTTAAATCAATAGTGAAAGCCGGTCACCGAAAAAATGATCACATTTGTTTTCACTGCCATTTCCGCAAATTTTGACCAAATAGGCTGAAATGTGGACCATAGGTGCCCAAACTCGGGCAATGTTATGTGTTAAAATTTGGTGCACTAGGCTTGACCAATTCTCGAGAAATTTCAAAAAAAGTGAAATTTGGTAATTTCAATACCAAAAGCCGGTCACCGAAAAAACGTTACATTACATTATCGCCTAAACTCTAACGATAGCGTTGGAGTTCATGCGTCAACTTTTTACACACGAATTACCCTGAACTTCTGCGTTTACACTCCAAATTTCATCCAATTCCGTTAAAAATTAGAAAAGATATAGGAAAAGGAAATGTTTCCATTTTTCGGTGACCGCCTTTCACTATTGAAATTACAAAATTTCACTTTTTTTGAAATTTGTCGGGTATGAGACAAGCCTAGTGCACCAAACTTTAACACATAAAATCCCCCGAATTGTGCTACCTAGAGTCCAAATTTCAGCCTATTTGGTCAAAATTTGCGGAAATGGCAGTTAAAAGAAATGTGATCATTTTTTGAGACACCCCGTACTATGTATGTATTTTTGCAGGGTTTGGTTGGAAATTTCTCGTGATTCAGTCAAGCCTAGTGCACCAAACTTTAACACATAAAATTGCCCGACTTTTGGTACCTATGGTCCACATTTCAGCCTATTTGGTCAAAATTTACGGAAATGGCAGTAAAAAGAAATGTGATCATTTTTTTGAGACACCCTGTATGACCAGTCATTTGAAGAAACCGTTTTTTATATTTTCTAGAGTAATAAATTGAATATACTAAAACACTGGAATTTTGTTTAATTTTCAATCATTAACAGGTTTCGATTTTATGCGGTCTAGTAGTGTTTTAGGTTTTTTAGTCTTATTCCTTTTTAGTAGAATTGACTTTATACTTGTTTTAGTAAAAGCGTCATCAGAGGGAGGTGGAAACTGAAAAGAGAAGCTAGAAAGCCAGTCTGAGAATCAGGGTGGTCCAATTAATCAAGGAGTCTAATTTTGTTGGTAATTCAAAGAGCATTGATCTGAAACTTGCAGGAATGATTGGCGTTGCCACTGGGTATAATAACGTATTAACTGGGCAGCCCTCTAACTGAAAGGGCATCAAAATTTTTGAAATTGCCCAATTTTGGTGCGCTTTGAGCTACATAGAGGGTATATTATACCTAATAGGAACACCAGTCATTCGTGCAAGTTTCAGACCCATACTTTTTGAGTAAAAAATTAGACCCCATGATTAATTGGACCACTCTGACTGATTCTCAGTTTTCGGTCATAAAAAAGCAGCAGTTGGAATTTTAACACCAAACTTGCAGCTGTTTGTAGCCAGCTGTGTTACTAATTTTTGCTGAGAATTTGAGCCAAAATCGATAAAGACCGAGAAGGAACTGTTTGAATAAAGTTAGAAAAAGGGGTGGGGTGGACATATTTTATCCGCACTGTATTATAATAATTCAGGTATCATCTAAAGCAGGGTTGTATATTTTTCCGAAAAAAACCTCGGCCTGTTTTTTTCCAGTTTTTTTCCGGTTTTTTTCCGGTTTTTTTCCTAAATCGCGGAAAAAAACTCCAGCCCAAGTTCTGAGTATCCTAGGCTGGTTTTATGATTCCTAACGCTTTCTAGCGCCTTCCTCAGTCTTGTTAGACCAGAAATACACGTGTTACATTGATATAAATCACGAAACAGGCATGAAACAGTGCCTGACAGGTTCCATAAATAACGCTATATGCAAATTTTCTTACAGCAGTTTGCATTTTTGTTTTTTCATGCCAAATTTGGTCTTTTTTGTTGTTTTTCTAACAGTTTTGAGTCAGTATGGCCTATTATACATAGCAAAAGTCCATTTTTTAAACGAAAAATGACGTAAATTAGCTATTTTTAGCTTGAGTTTTTTTCCGCGATTTATGTTTTTTTCCGACCCTTAGGAAAAAAACCGGTTTTTTCCGGAAAAAAACAGTTTTTTTCCGGTGTTTTTTTCCCACCTCACATCCCTGATCTAAAGTCAGTTTACTGATTATTTTTAAATTATCTTTGACATTGCTAATCTATGATTTAATCTGAAACGAAAAGCTAAAGAAACTACCGCATATAATATCCAGTGCACATAATGTAATGTAGGGACAAATATCGATCGGTTTATCTGTAGATCCAATCGCTTTCCTAACCTCGTCCACAAGTACAACTGATTGTTCATTCATGACCACCAGAAAGTCATTCAGAATCTTGTAGTGAAACGTTGGTGTCAGAATTTTGCGCTTTCTATGCCACCTTTGTCCACTGCTAAATAAACAAACATATGTACAACAAAATGCAAAAAAAACGACTATATAAACGGCAATCTTGCCTTGTTAACAAGCCTTTGCCTAGCCAACACTCAATAAACTCGTATGTGAAACCTTTGCTTATGTTTGTCGTATCCTTCAGCAGCGCCTAAAGCATATTTTCTTTATCTAGACAAAGAAGCATGACAAAAAGCCAAAAATCGAGTCACATTCTGTGAACTATAAAATACAACAAAAATTAGTAATACTAGTGGTATTCTACTGTAGTAAAATAATAGCAAAAATTAAAATTAAGAGCCAGTAAAGTAAAAATATAATTGAATTAACAAAGTCCGTCAATAGTAAAATGAAAATTTTACAACTATTTTACTAGTTTTTGGTGAATTCTAGCTAAATTCTTGATCAATTTTGAAATAAAAGATGTGTGGGCGCACATTTGTCAGTCGAATTTCACACATTTTTGTCTCTAAAGTTCTTGAGAACCTCGTATCATGATCAAATTTAGCAACTATTTAGCACCACCAACAATAACTATTCATATGATCTTGGCATCATTGATGCAAAATTGCTTCTAATGACCAGCAAAATCGTAGTAAAATGTTAGTAAAACTATTAGTAAAACAAAAATTAGTAAAATCAGAACTGCTTGATAGTAAAACAAAAATAAAAATTAAATTGAAGAGCTGAATTCGTAGTAAATTTTGTAAATATCAAAATATAAATCCACTAGTAAAATAGCAATATATAAGACAAACCTTTTATCAGACACTTACGCTAAAATCAAATCGAGGATATCATTTCGGCACTAAAACATCATCATTACACAGATTTTCATTGCAGCAACATATCTTCCTATTTTCCTTCTTGTAGCAGCCGCTTTCGTTGCACTGCCGTTTGTCAGATGGGTCGCATCCTCTGTAGATCGCTTCTTTTCCTACCCACTCGTTCACACAGAACTTGGCTCCTTTTTCACACGACACTTGACCTTTGACCTTTGGTCGGTTGGGGTCTTTGTAGCAACGTTTTACCGCACGAGCGGTCTTGCCCAGCGTACAGAAAACTTGATCATTCAAACACAACAACAAACACAACACAACGAACAGTTGCGACGCCATCTTTAAAAAATCGGTACCGCTTTATGCAAATTTTTGAAGACATACTTCAACGTGCTCAGCTTTGTACAAATGAGCCCAATACTTGCTTCCAATTTTCATGACCATCGGACTAACATAGTCAGTGGACCATTGTTGGAATTTGCGTGTTATGGCTAAAACGTTCACCACTTCTAAGAAAATGAGCAAACCAACTATAAAAAATTCCCACCCAATGTAGTTGAGGGAATGAAGTTTCCAATAACGGGTAACTTTTTCGGACCATTCAGTTTGTTCATAGCCGCCCATTGCTTGGGATAGGTAAGTTTATAGCAAATGTATAAGATACCAATACAGATGACAGAAAGAACTAAGCTCAAGGCCATATTTAACGGCAGTCAAATGAATACAGGTTCTGCCGAATGCGGGATCGGCATAGACTATCATCAGCAAAACTGGTTTGTCCTGTCAAAAATGTTTTAGATCTCTTATCAACGAGCATTGCACTATTCGAGAGAACGGGTGCAAAAACTTCTGATTTATGTTATGTTATAGGTTAAACGTTGCGCTATGCTAGAATATGTTTAGTGTTAAATTTGTTATGTTATGTTGTGTTATGTTATGTTATGTTATGTTTTGTTATATTATATTATGTTATGTTATGTTATGTTATGTTTTATGTGTTATACTATGTTATGCTATGTGTTAAAATTATGCTAGATTATTACAAGAAGTTCGTGCGACTAACTTTAATAATTGACTTTGTCTACTATAACTACACATAACTCAACAAAAATAATGAGAATCCTATTAAATCACTACACAACCGAACTATTCTTCTGTGCATAATTATAACTAATGCTATTCAAGTAAGGCATGGGACCATGTCAGAGACCAAAACTTGAATGGGTCGTTTCCACTTGCGGGAATAGAATCCAAAGCAATGAGACCCTTTGTGTTAATTAGCAGAATCTTTTGTTCGTGCTTGTAAGCACTCTTGTTCATGTCAATTTGTACATGTTGTCCGTTCAGGGAAAATGTCCCAAAGATCGGTATGTAATTGTAGCCAACTATTTCTATTATATCCAAAGTTTGCATGTAAATCATCTGAAACTAGCAATTTATGTTAGGTAAGCTGCAAACAAACAAACAAACAAACAAACAAACCGACCGACCGACCGACCGACCGACCGACCGACCGACCGACCGACCGACCGACCGACCGACCGACCGACCGACCGACCGACCGACCGACCGACCGACCGACCGACCGACCGACCGACCGACCGACCGACCAACCAACCAACCAACCAACGAACGAACGAACGAACGAACGAACCCCTACATTACCTCAGAAGAAGCATTGAGAAGTGAGAAAAAGTGAATTGCAGCAGTGTCGTTATTAGCCGAATATCTGAACTGAAACTTAAAGTAATTGGAGTGGTTGGGATCTCCGTCAAAGTGATTCAACGCATGTCCATTGTCCCAATACATAAATCCCTTGGCTTCATGATCTTCATCTGAAATAGAGAACCAACGAATGTGATGTTGTTAGAGTGAGAAACAAGTAAACAAATGAGTGCTACCAGGAACTATCAATATTTCGAATGGATTCAGAACTCGGGCGAATTCTGTGTTCTTATGAGCGGCTTGTCGGGGAAGTATATGACCGGCCCTGGCATGCACCGGTATCAAACTTGTAGTGGGCGCTTGCAAAGTCAGCCAACCGCTTCTGGGCACTCTCTGACCATAATCAAAGTCGTATAAACTGTACCATTTGTCATCCGGGAAATATCCTTTCACTGTGGATGCATTCTGAAACTCTTCGTCATTTCTATTATGGTTTAAAAGGTAAAAATTGGTAAGGACATCTTTTTAGTGTTCAGAATCTCTTACTGGTTTGATAACTGGTGTGATAAGCAGCGCATTGCCCCACATAAACTGTTCATCGATGTCTAAGGTAGCTGTATCTTGTGGAAACTCGAAGAACAACGGCCGAACTACAGTACTGCCCACTATGCTGGCCTCGAAATGCAGACTGTAGAGGTATGGTAGGTAGAGATATCGGAACCGTAATGCTTTTCTGGCGGCTGCAGCTACAGTAGGCCATCGAGCTGGGTCCTGGTCTTTGAACCCTAAGCCGTTGTGGTTCCTGCAACAGTGTACTGCTGTACCTTAATAAAAATGAAATTTCTTTGTCTTATTGCATGTCTGTCTGTCTGTCTGTCTGTCTGTCTGTCTGTCTGTCTGTCTGTCTGTCTGTCTGTCTGTCTGTCTGTCTGTCTGTCTGTCTGTCTGTCTGTCTGTCTGTCTGTCTGTCTGTCTGTCTGTCTGTCTGTCTGTCTGTCTGTCTGTCTGTCTGTCTGTCTGTCTGTCTGTCTGTCTGTCTGTCTGTCTGTCTGTCTGTCTGTCTGTCTGTCTGTCTGTCTGTCATCAAACTGAAGTACCTAGAGAATGAGTGAAAAGCACCCAGTTGATGCCAGCGAAGACACATTTCTTCCTCTGCTTCACCATTCAGTCCGCATATGTCAGCGCCCACATAGGGAATGCCGAAAAAGTTGAACTCCATAGCTCCTATGATTGAGGTTCTCATGTCGTCCCACCTAAAATCAAACACGTACACAATTTTGTAAGCGCGGAAGCGCGTCAGACCTTTTACTATGCTAACAAAACAAAGAGCTCAAAAATATTCCAGACCATTAAAACAGCAGTAGTAGTGTCGCATGCAATGCATAAGATACAGAAAATAATCGATTTTAGAATTCACATACGTAGCAGTGTTGTCCCCCAGCCAATGACCAGCATATCTCCCAGTCGAAGGGAAGGTAGACCTGGTGATTAGCACGCTGCGTTTGTTCAAAATACTACTCAGCGCGTGCTGCGTCGTGCGCGACTCGAAATGTCCGAACAAATTGTGCACGTCATAGTGCTTGTACTCCCCATCGTTCTGCATGCCGTTCATGCACAGTGTCTTGGTTGACAGACGGCCATTCTGAAAATTTGCATAAAGCGCGTGAAAAGCAAAAAAGAGCGTAGTATATACGTACATCGTACTGGTAGGCGCTCCAAGTGCTGTAGGGAGGGGAGTCCCACTTGTCGGAGGGACAAAACAGCATAGGGGTGCGTGCGTGGTTTAGTATTGGGTTGTGGAAATACCAGGGGTCTGGATTGTTGGTGCCAAATACGGAAGGCTCGTCCATATCTATCCAGAGACCATCAAAGTTGAGCTGAAAATAAAATATTATTCTGGGGGTTTATCCCAAAAAGGACAGACTCTCTAAACTGGAAACCGCTGATACAATGTAGCTAGTTTAGAAAACGCGCAGAAACGCAACGTGCATAAAGCATCGTGGAACCGATTCTATATTTCGTATTTTTCTTGCGAAGTGTTTATCAATAAGAAACTACAGTACTCAATTACCGTATCATGGAAGGTCTCTATCTCTTTTATCCACCAGCTTGAGGTGGAGGCCTTGAACCAATCGGGGAAGGCAGTGTTTTTGTTGGGCCATACCGTACCCAACATAATATCGGTGCCCTTTGTTGATTGGTACTTGTCGTTTAGGGCGGGCACGAAGGACCGGTTCGGCCAACGAATAAACACTCCTTGCTCCACGCCTCGTGTGAACGGGTCATAGTCTACCGCCAGGGCCGGGTCCAAAATGAAAACCTGTTTCATTCCCAAGTCGTGAATTTCCTCAACGAACGTTGGCAGGCCACTGAAATTGACCTGAAAGACAAGAATGCATGAAAAACAGATACAAATGTGTGAACTGCGGACTGATAATTTGCATTGTAAATATGTAAACGAACGAAACGAACATAAAATTGTAAATATGTAAACGAGTACCCAGAGAGTCATCGTAGATATGTAAACGGCTCCCCAGGCAATGGTAAAAAATGTGAACGGCGCCTACTCTGTTGTAAGTGAAGTCCCTCCTCTGGTCCATATAATCGATATCCATCCACTGGACGTCGTAAGGAATTTCCGCTTCAATCATTCTCCGCACAATTGATCTAGCCTTAGCCACGCTTTTGTAGCCCCAGCGGCAAAGTTGAAAGCCCAAACCCCAATAAGGCGGGATCAACGGCTTTCCAACCAGTGCCAAATATTGACTGATAACATCGTGCGCTGATGGTCCCGGGAAGAAATACAAGTCCAACTGTCCACCAATGGTACGGTACAGAATGGAGGGTCCCGGTCCGGTAGTGTACTCCTGAGCGTTGCTGTTTAGGATTAGTACTCCGTACACTTTTCCATCGGGTTCTACGTTGAAGTAAAATGGGTGAACTCCATATAGATTCTTGAAGGATTCAGTTCTGGACTCTGGAGCCTCGTCTCTGGCGAATAGAGACCAGGTCTTGAAGCGACTGAGGTCGTGCTGAAGTACGGTAATTAATGGTTTAGGCAGTACTGTTATTCTACTTTAGCATAGTAAAACAAATATTAGAAATACTGTTATAGTTGTATTTTACTAGTAATATAGTAAAATAATAGCAAAAAGTAAAATTAAATAAAAGCCAATAGATAAAATTAAGTTATCAAACGCCGTCAATAGCAAAATGGAGATTTTACACAAGCTTCTTCACCTTTAGCGTTTGGTGCACGTTTTCTCCGAATCCGTAGAGGTTGTTTGAAGGCAAAAAGGAAGCGATCTGAAGGAACTGGTCAGCGAAGATCAAGCCACCTATGCTGGTGTCGAACAGACTTCTGTCTGTGCTCTCTCGAATGATTTTAAACGAAAACGTGCCCATCACACTTGCTTCAAACTTCAACCCATCAGATGAACTCGAAGCATGGCGAGGCAAGTTGACTGGCGGTTCGTATCTATGTAGAAAATAGAAATGCATACAGTATTTTACTATACTATCATCATACTTGCAACAGGTCATCCGCCGAAGGGGGAGGGGAAGTTGGGGGGTTTGGCGCGGCCGAGGGGTCTGAGCCAAAATTTTGGGAGGGGGTAGGGCACTAAAAAACGCTCAAAAATCGAAAAAATCGCAATTTTTGGGCTAAAAATCGCCAAAATTCGCTAATTTGGGCTGAAATACAGCTAAAAAGTGCTGTTTTGCCGGCGATTTTGGCAATTTTTGTGTCTGAAATTGATAAAAATGGCAAAAAATTGCTCAAAAATTTACTTGCCAGAAAAATCGGAGGGGGGTCGGCGAAATCGTCTCGGGGGGGGGGGGGCATCCGGGGGGGTCTGGCCTAAGTCGGGTGGGGGCCAGACCCCCCAGACCCCCCTGTTTCATGTACTAGGGATTGCCCCTGACTATACTGTGGGAGTCTATCGGATGCCCGGTAATTGTCAGAAGTTTTCCTGAAAATCAAGTGACTACCGTAAGACGCAACCGCAAATTACACAAATTTGCAGCTCTTGCAAAAGTTGCCGAAAATTTCGTACGCGGACAGTACCGCCCCACAACGCAATTACCGATTTAGATTTACGCTTTTGCTTAGTTTTAGGCTCAGGTTTAGAATCAGGACTTAATTCATGCTCTAGCTTGGCCTATAGACCTATGGTTAGGCTTAAGTTAAACAGATCAACCGCCCTACCAAGGGGGAAGTAGTCTTGGATGATTCCCCAGACGGCATCGTCGTTGCGTCAGTTAGGCTTTACTTGCATCCCGGTCGGACCGGAAATTTCCCTGCTACCGTATCTACTCGACAAATTCGCGTCGAAAACCGTAAACGATTTAAACGAACAGGGCTTCCAATAGATTCTCTTGGTATAGCTAGAAAGGCCAATCCCTCAACCCTACCCCTAACGATCAGACACCTCCGAGGCCCGACTCCAAAATACAAGTACAGTGGTGCCTCGTTAATATGGCCACATCGGGACAAGGCCCAAATGGCCATATAATCGAAATAGCCATATTAACAAATCATAAATCACTATGTTTTCCATTGTAAGCGAAAGAATAGGTACACCAGCTAGCTGGCCATTTAATCGAGGGAACCATATTAACGAGGGCCATATTAACGAGGCACCACTGTACTAGTAGCGGCTCCAGTACCAGCAAACTGGCTCAGAAATCAGTAATTTTTAGCTTAAAATTCGCTTGAATTGCCTTTGGAAACCGAATTTGGCGTTTCCTTTGCTGATATATTTAAGAGGAATCGGTGTTTTTGGTAGCTCTTTTTATCGTTTTTTTTTTGCTTTTTTTTAGCTGTGAAGCGCTATTTGGCAGCTGAAAATTGCAATTTTTAGCCGCATTATTAAATAGAACGTGCTAAAAATGCATTTCCCCAGGCGTTTCGGAGGCTTCAGAAATTTTCGAGCCCACCTACGTACCTACACCTCCTGTGTGTGACTGATGTAAAATAGAAACTTTACCTATCTTTTACTCCAATCTTTACATGCAACGTCTTTCCAATGTACTCTTTAGTCAGGTTGAGCGGCGAAATATCCTGTCCATACCAGGAGACCAGACTAGAGGATTTCTTTTGTAGTGTTAGGCCTTTATCCGTACTACCTGCTACCAAATAGCCATAACTGGTAGGATAATAACATCTCGGGGCGCCGACTATCTTCAAACTGGGGGCATCGTCCCAAATACAGCCGCGTCTTTCTTCGCATTCAAACTGATTAGCCCCCGGCGCCGGAAAGCAGTCTAGTCTGTTCTTTTCTGCTATTTCTTCGCATTTTACTCCGAAATACACAAAGACTAGAAAGAGGAGAAGCTTATATGGCTTCATAGTCACTTTACCGGTGGTAGTAATTCAGAACAGGCACACCCTAGCTGTGTACATAGAGAGAGTGCTACTGATAAATCGTTATCTGTGGCAGCGAAAAACGGTAGTTTAATTTTGGGGCTGCGCAGTTCCCAGCCGGTCAATTTGTTGAATGTTGAGTGTAGCGCGGGTTTCAATGTTTTTCTGCAGCGACCAGATAGGTCATGGTTGACCTATTGCTTTGGGAGGGAGTGTAGTAGCGGTTTCAATACTATACGATACTAGCGTCTATAACAGTCAGGCACTTAACGCCGTTTATGGTGCCCATACCATATAAGGTACCGGTGGTACCGAGGGTAGTGGTACCATATATGGTACCGTCACAAATGGTACCGTCACCATATATGGTACGAAATCTGAACGGAGTGGTACCATATATGGTACCGGTACCGGAAAAACGCGAAGGTGGTGGTACCATATATGGTACCGGCATTATATATGGTACCACCACAGACCCCGAACGTGGGGGTACCATATATGGTACCGGTGCCTTATATGATACCACTACCTAAGGTGTCGGTACCATAAACGGCGTTAAGTGCCTGACTGTATAAACGATGTCGTTCCAAAATCTCGATTTTTCGGACCATCACCCACAAAATCGCTTTGCATCCTTTCTTGGGGACCCCCCTTCCACTAGGGCCACGTCGTTTTCGGTTTACCACCCATAAAAGTACAGTACATGCTACAGTAATGTCATGTTTTCTTGTTACCATACTGCGCAATCAATGAATAAATCCCTACAACCACTCCGGGAAGCTTTTCTGTATGTATCAAAACCTTTGCCAAAATGTGCCCGTTTGAACTAACAACTAACAACGTTGCAAAATATACATATGGAAAGAAGATGAAAAGTTTAGGCAGGTGAAGAGCGTAGCTGGGAATATGCCTACTTTATTTGTATATGCACGTATATATACAAATGCAAAGTCGTTTGTATATGTGTATGTAAATAGACATATGCAAACTAAATTTAAATATTGCGTAATTTTTTGTGTATTTCTATATCACTACGAACGAAAAGTTTGCCGAAAAAGTGTAACTTCCATGAGAAAAGAAAATTTTCAGCACTGTGGTTTTGGATGTTTAGATTTGGAGAAACGTTACAAAGACTGGTTTGAATACATAAAATTGTGAAGGAGATGTGGGAAAACAAGTCAGTTTCAATAAGAAAATGGCCAAAATTCGCTTAATTTACTAAATTAGTTACTGTAAAATATTCAAACAGGGAAATATAGAAACCTTTTGTTTATCAAGTCCATTTGTTATATGACTGTATATTACTGTTACTTTACTATAGTATAGTAAAACAAAAATTAGCAATACTAGTGGTATTTTACTACGTAGTACGTACGTACGTGGTACGTAGTAGTAAAATGATAGTAAAAAGTTAAAATTAAGAGCCAATAGTAGAGTAAAAATTAAATATAATTAACTACTATTTTACTAGTTTTTGGTTAATTCCAGCCAAAATCTTAATCAATTTTGCAATAAAAGATATGTGGGCGCAATTTTGCCAGTTGAACTTCACACATTTTTGTCTCTAAAGCTTTTGAGAACCTCGTATCATGCTCAAATGTAGCAACTATTTAGCACCAACATTAATTATTCATAAGAGCTTGGCATCAATGACACAAAATTGCCCCTAATGACTAGTAAAATTGTAGTAAAATTAGTAGAATTATTAGTAAAACAAAAATTAGTAAAATCGGAGCTGCTCGGTAGTAAAACAAAAATAAAAATTAAATTGAAGAGCTGAATTTGTAGTAAATTTAGCAAATAGTAAAATTAAAATCCACTAGTAAAATAACAGTACTGTATATTGAATATTGCTTCAGTAGTCCGTTTGAGTATATCCAAAACATGTGTACAAATAAAACAACATATTTATACAAATTTGTATAAATAATTGGATATACAAACCCACACTAGTCCGTTAGACCTTTTTTTTTTACCAAAAACATGTGTGATGTATGTTCATAAATGTCTGTACGTGAGTCCAATCCGACCCGACCCAAATCGGTGAAACAAATATAGTACAAGCTGGCCTGAAAACTTTATTCGAAATTAAAATTGCTCGCTTTGCGAGAAGAAATAAAATAAGCACAGCAATTACTTTTCAAGTAGACTCTTGTTTCTGTCCGAAATAATAAGCTATTAAGGAAACGTTTTGACCGCATGAATTATATATACGGTGCTAATATAAATGCAAGCGTTCTGGCTTTTCCTTAATAATCGCGCATGACTCATGGTGATGGCATCGTCGTGTGAGGGCATAGAATGAGTGAGCCATTCGCCGCCGGGAGAGACAGCCATCAGGTCGTAGTACAAGAACTTGGCGATCTGTAAGTTCTGTTTGAGTCGGTCGTTCGGCTCGCGTTCTCTCACGTCTCGCACCACTGCTGTTACTGTTTTCTTTATGGTCTTGTTTTGGCAGTTCCATATGCCTAAAAGTACGCTTTTACTTCTTTAACAGTCAGGCACTTAACGCCGTTTATGATACCGGCACCATATATGGTGGGAATACCTGGGCTAGTGCTGAGTGAGCTGGCATTGCAAATCTTGTGAACCAATAGCGTTTAAATATTAAGGCAAATCTAATCGCACGGAATATCTTTAGTTAAGTGAAACTGATATTTTAAGCAAACAGACGAGCTGAAAATTTTCCGACATCTAAGTTTGTTGGCACTCCATTACTTGAAATTTGGTTGCATTCCGTTTGGCATAGTTGTACGCAACCAACGATCAAACTAACTTGGAACACTGACCTTGTAGAATAAAAGTCATATAATAAGAGTTCATTATTGGGCTAATTTTAGGAGCGAATTAAGGCATTTTCTGCTAATTTGCAAGAGAGAAAACAATCTCATACCTTCAAGAAATTCGCCTCCTTTGTCAACGTCCATACTTTTATTTAGACTCCGGTCAAATTTCAGAATCATTACTCCATCAGTACTGTTTTTAGGCTCTTCTGTTGCCGATCCCACTGTAAAGAAACCTTTCTGCCAATAAGTGTGTGTAAGCTAGTAAAACCTAATAATATTTCCACTCAAATTCTAGAGTCCAGCCTGTTAGCAAAGTACGTAGGAATGCAATGAAGTCGGAATTTTCGTTTTTCTAAGTTTGCGATTTAGCCCGGCCCGCTTTCTTTGGTGAAACAATTTACTGCAACCACCTATTGAGTACTGTTGTTTGTGCATAAACATTACTGTTGGAAAGTCCCGGGCTAAAAAAATAAGTTCAGTACATACTGTACATAGTACGTTCGTTTTCTGACATTTTCAGTTTGAAAAATAGGCGTAAAACATGAAATCTTAAAAATTTTGTGCAATCTAGCCGAAAATTTTGCATGCCTAAAAATTGCACTCAAAATTTGAAACTATTGAGTAAGCCCAATAGAACGGAACAGGTTCAAGTCCGGCCGAAATAAAATAGGTTCAGGTTCTGGTTCAAGTGCACTAATTTCAGGTTAGAAACCTATTAATAGATCCAGTTTCAGTCGGACTTGCCAACAGTAATAAACATACACATTTACCAAAGGCAAAAATACACATTGTTTTTTGAATGTGTGTGTATACACATACACATTGAAAATTGCGAAGTTTTAAAATGGCCTAAATACCTCAATTTCAATTTTTACCTATTTTAGCAAAAACATGCTAAAAAACCTTCATTTTAGTGATAAGTCGGACTTTTTGGCTTTACTATCCACTCAACCCCCAATCAGCCGCCGCTACCTCCCTCAGGGTTTGAAAATTTACTGCCCCGCTCAACCGAAATGCTATAGCCCATGTCTAGCAAGCGCTGAGGCATTTTCCCTGTATTTAATAAATTCTCACCGAGTATATCAATAAGGCTAACATCTTGGCTAATAGCTGAAATTATGCTGGTCAGAAGAAGCAACAAAACCACCACCGACTTCATAGTGGAGTCTCGATTTCACTTCTGTCTGTGCGCCAAAGTACGGCACGACCTATGATTGACGTCACCTTAGGCCAACAGTTTAACAGTTGGCACCACCCACTCACTGCTCTATGTATGAAATTACATCTGCCCTTTGCGTCATTTGTACATACATAGTCAGGACTTTTCTGAAAGAATGCGCAAATAATACGTACGTATTTTTAGTGCGTCAATCACAACCCAACCATGTTCTAGTAATGCTCATACGTTTTTGATCAAAGGAAGCAGATATAATGCGGCTTTTTCTAGTTTAAACCATTATCAGTCACTAACTCCCACCTTTTATTTGAGTTTTATGACATTGATTGACAGTGAGTAGTGTACCTCAAAAACTGTCATATTACGTTTTCGTTATAAATACTTGTAGTTTTTATAGTTTTCGTAGAATTAAGTGCGTCTAAAGTAGTGTACAATGCGTGGAATCAATTTAGAAGGATTATTAGCTTCCAATTTAGCATTTCCGCGATTTACAATTTTTTGGACTCATTCGAAAAATTATTGGGTTTTTCGATATTATTTCTTAATCACAACTCGAAGGAAAAAAGCGATACATCAACAGACAGAAGGTATTAGAAACAACAACAATAACAGATAAAAACTGACTGTACACAGTACTTATCACAAATATCATATATCACAAATCACAAACAGTAGTCAAAATAAATCAATTGGTTTTGGAGTAATCTGACTTGCCCGGCGCAAATGAGAAATTTTGCTATTTGCTCTGAATGCAAATGAACTTGGGATTTCTTGCTCCTGTCCCATTGTACACTGTCCTTGTTTCAACGACTTGAGAAAGGCTTTAGCAGCTTGTTTGTACGGCTTAACAGTGGATATAGTAAAGAGTGGATCAACAGTCAAATTAATTAGATAAAGCCAGGTGAACAGCCAGCCTAGAATCTGACTCTGATAACCCAAAATAAGCGCAAACAGCAGGTAGATCGGGCCAGACAAAGATAAAAGCATATTTGTGGCCAGCTGAAGGCTGATGCCTCGCATTATTTCACGATTTCTTCTCAGTTTCCAATCAGAACGACGATTCTGGCTTAGAACCAAACTCTGCAGTTGCAATTTCTTGCGCAATTTCAACACAAAATATACGGTGCTGATTTGAAATCCAGCAATCAGCGGAGTCATGAGAATTGAAGTCAAAGAGACCAGAAAATCACTGGGGGCCAGCAAAATCGTACAGGTCATCGGTATTTGCGGCCAGTCAAAGAAGAAAATTGGAGAGGCCGTGAAGCCAGAAGGAAGATAGATCATAAAACAGAGCAAAATACTTAATCTTTTCGTGAAATATACTTGGTAATAAACATTTTTGTACATACACATGTATCTATCCAAGCTTAACAGACACACGGCGCCCGAACCGGAAGCTCCTAGGAAACTTCCAAGAAAGGTCATCAAGCTGCAAGCGAAACAGTTGGACGAAAATGTCGCATACAAATGGACGGTCAAGTAACAAAGCGAGAGCAGAAACTGAATAAAAGCAGTGTTGAAAATAAAGATACGATAATTTTCTTTGATGCGCTTTTTGTTTATGCTCACTAATATCACGAACAAGTTTACAAAAACGGCTGGTAAGCTAAGTAGACAGGTTAGCAGAGAGGCTAGACTTCTAGCCGACATTTTGGAGTCGACAATCAGTTGTGACTGAAAGCATTCTCAAGGTAGCTAATTAACTGGCAAGTTAGTTAGTAAAATTAGGTGCTGCTAATCTATTTACGTTTGAGAGAAGGCAAGCAGACAAGTAGACCTAATTAGAAGAGGGTAAAAAACACTTCTGATTTATGAGCAACCATTACAGGGGTTTAGTTTCTGAGGCAACCTGTCTAAATGAAAACATTTTACAGTTTAACTGGATAGGGGTGCGGTGGTGCCGGCAAAAAGAAGTTGATTGGAGAGGTCGGTGGAGTGAGTGGGTGGAGTGGGTGACTCATAATAAGAAAATATCCTTTATTAAGAGCGAGTTGGTCTAATAGATTTAGTGGCTTAGGCCTACTCAGTAACTGCATACTGATATGAAATAATTCACATGCAAAACAGTCAAGTTTAGTTGTCACGTATGCACTTCTGAAAATTTCAGAAACTGAAGAAATACATAGACTGCGAAATTGTCGGTATTTAGTGTTTTGTATTCGAGGTGTTTTCTATCCAGGTACTGGGTATCGGGGCATTAAATAATTTGAATCTTCCGTCCATTTGAACTAGCTTCAAGGAAAAAGGCTGGCTATTTGGGCTGGCCAACTAAATTTTTACCACACCTATAGTAGTAGTATATCACCACACCTATCTAACATTTAAAAATCTAATCTTTTTTGCCATTTCTAATAATACAGAGTGGACTGAAATTGAAATCACTGAATACGATTTTCGGCCGAGCCAATTATTGGGTATAAAGTTATCCAAGGTTTCAAGCATTGAGAGATTTGACTTTCGTAGCAGTTCTGGCTCAATATCTATCAAAAAATTTGCAGTTTCAGTACAATACACATACACAAATATACACATTGGTTTGTTCAATGTGTATACATAAATACCTTACACATTTGACAGTAAATTAGACATTCGGAAAATCCAATACCAAAAAAGAGTAGGTATTGCAAAAACACAAAAGAGCTAGATAACGTTTTCAGGAAACACTATCATTATTCATGACAGTTCCAACTTCAGACGTAGGTTGAAACGCCTCATTGAAATAAGAGACTGTATTGAAATCAGTGTTTTGCACAGCATCAACTACCTCTACCCCTGTCCAACAAGGACACCAGAGTTTGAGGAAAGCCTCTCTGGCCTGCTTAGACATAGCAATCAATACAATGGGGTTAGCCAGACACTCAAGCTGCAAGGCTAGAGTCACTCTGGTATAGTACCCGAACGGGTCCACCTGTACCGACCAACTCTTAACCACCGCCGGCAGAAGTGTGGCGAAAGCAAACAGAAGTGCACAAGCTGCCACAATGCACATGCAAAAGGTGATACGTTTCTCGGCATTGAAGTTAGACTGTTGGTCTGTCTGCAACAATGCTCGCTGTTTTAGAGCGAAAAACACGGCCAGACTATAGGTAGAGACGAGAATAAGTACAAATACTATAGTCATGCTGGAATTGTAGTAAAGCAACCGAGAAACTGTGCTGTGATCGGGCCATTTGCTCAGCACCAGCAGCATACTGCGGTTTGACGGCTGAACGACGAATCGTCGGTAGCCCACATCGAAATATAAAACGTAAATGTAAGGCGGCAACATGCAGCAGAGCGACACGGCACAAGAGACGGCCAAGATCACTTTGAGTCGCAAGTTGCTCCACCACTGAAATTAGGGTTGTGTGTAGAGGTCAAATGTCACCATCGCTTTTTTTTATCTTCACTTAAACGCTTTGTTCTTCATCGATTTGCCTCAGTAAGTCAACTGGCTACAGAGTGCGCAAGTTTTGAGCGAAAATTCCGGCTTGTGCAAATTTGGTTTTATGACCAAAAAACAAAGAATGAGGATGGTCCACCGAAATTCTTGTTTTTATCAGTAATTGGAAGAATATGGCTTTGAAACTTGCAGCTATGATTTGTGTTACTATGTGGCATAACATACTAAGTTGGTAGCCTAGCCGTGTATCTCAAAGGGGCACCACAATTGGGGAATTTCAAAAATATGAGCGAAAATCCTATGATGAAATAATCGGCACCTTAGAACCGAAGCACGGAATCAGTTGTTAGTCAAGAATCCAGACAGATTGTGCCAGTAAGTTAGACAAATCAATGAACTTTGTTCCACGTCATAGAATCATTTCTCACACAGCGTTTTTTGGACATCGAAAATCTTCAAATCGTCGTTTGACTGGTTTTACGAACCAAAGTTGCATTTAGTGCCATTTGAGATACAGGGCTGCCCACTTAGTATGTTATGCACAATAACAACACCAATCATTGCTGCAAGTTTCAAAGCCGTACTCTAAAAATTACCAAAAAATAGAATTTCCGTGGACCGTGGTCTTATGCACAATACAGTATGTGCGTAGCCAGTTGTTTTTTGTTAATTTTTGCTGAAAATTTGAGCCAAATTGATAAAGAACCAAACCAACTGAGAATGAAGCATACATATGAGTGAAGGTCAAAAAACCGATGGCATATTTTTCATCTATACTGTAATTGAATTGAAAGCCCTACTCCAACTAAACTCTATAGCAAGACATTGAAAATATACAGGCTTCGCCAAAAAGAAACAACCCAGCAGCTTTTTTAGCTCTGGCTGGCGCCTGACTGAGAGTGGGTCTGAGCCCAAATTCGTCCTGTCGGACTGTTGTTTTTGTCCTTTCCGGTTAGGAGTAGCCAATTGCTATAGAGCAGGAGGAGACAGAAGGTCCGGTAGCCTCCTTAACAACAACCCTCCCCTTTGCTGTCGGTGTGTGCAAGACAGCTAAGGTTTGGTTGCCATTTATCTACTTGCCATTGCTGACTTTCGACGCCTGGGTTCGGCTTTGTGTCGACTACTTCCCATCGCTTCGACAGGTTTCGAACTCACAAACAACCGCTTTCACGGGTGCCGGGGCTCCCGTGACACACGGGATAGCGTAAACTACCCCGAACCAGACCCTCCCCCCTGAACCCCCTGTTACATAAATGGCACCGATACCAAACATTGAACCACGACAGTGACTGAACGTAAGATACCATGTATGGTACCGAACCACCTAATTGGGTTGACTGAATTACCTGTGTGTAGTTGGTGGTGTTAATCATGGCATGGGCTCGGTTGACCGCGATAGTGATTTGCATACCACGCGCAAAGTAGAAGTTAGTCAATACTATTGTATAAGCCACTATAGCAAGCCAGTTATTGCGAAGAAAAAAGTCGCTCAACCAGCCCATTCGCGGCACATCGTAGAGCAACCACCAAGCTGGCGCCCTTACTACGTCAGAGACTGATAAGAACAGAAAGAGTGTGTAGAAGGGACTTTTCAGCTGACTCCTGTGCACAATCAGTGTCACAATGCACATCAGATACACAAGCCACATAAAGATGCTAACGCCCTTGTATACATAGGTAATAGTGTAATAAGTCTCCGTCCACCCTGCCATACACGACCGATTCGAAAGTTCGGTTTGGAGAAAATAGTCTTACCTTGTCGCTATGGCAATTGTCTGTCCAGCCAGACGCTAATTGGAAAAAGAAAGGAAGCATAAAAAAGTGTTAGCCTCGTTAGCTGAATGCCGCTAAGTATATGTACGTCTTTACAGATCAGTGATATTTGCTCATACATGTATTGTAGTTGCGGGAATGGGAGGTATTTCCACCAGGCCCGATTTTCGGTGAAAATTCCACAAGCCCGATTATTTTTGAAACCCTATTTTGGGTTCCAGGCGCCCTAATTAGGGTTTCAAAGACCCTAAACAGGGTTTTGGAGCCCCAATTAGGGTTTCTGAAGATCTAAATAGGGTTTCGGAACCATAGTTTGGCTTTCAGAGAGCCTAAACAGGGTTTCAGGGCCCAAATTTAGGTTTGAAAATCTCTAAAGAAGGTTCCAGAAATGAATTTTAACTCTATTATGTCGAATAAACTAGGCTTTTTCGCAATTAAATTAAAAATAGGGTTTTTTGCATGCTTTAAACAAAAATAGGGTTTCAAATAGGGTATTTAGAACAGGATTTTTACCCGATTTTTAGTCCTCAAAATCCGGTTTTGAGCCAAAAAAGGTCGCTGAAACCCATTTTTGGACACCAAAAAACGTTCTCCTGAAACCTCCTCTGGGCATAATGCTGAAACCCTAATATGTATTTGCTCTTGAGAAGCTACCTAAACCTATATCATTTTGATTATCACAGTCAGCCATATGGACAAAATACCCAAATCTGACTATCCATAGCAACAGTTTTGTTGGCTACCTGTACTATGAACAGTTTATGCCCTCTCTCTCAACTGCACAAAGAATCACCATCAGGCACAAGACAGTTCGAACAATTTGAAATTGCCGCCAGAAACGGCAGACTTCTGCACAGCGCCGTAGGTAAAGCACTGACCAATGGGCTCGCCGTTGTTTTCGTAGGCGTAGGCACTGCAGTCCTTCATCTCGCAGACCATTTCACACGCCGTCCGGGTTACTGTACCACCATTGATCACGCCGCTCTCTGTGGCAACTGACTCAGGTTTTACACTGGACAATGTTTCTTTCCACTGACAAACGGCCGGCTGGTTGGCAGCTTGAAACAGAGACAATATCTACCCCTGTCCATGACAAAGACTGACTGACTGACTGACTGACTGACTGACTGACTGACTGACTGACTGACTGACTGACTGACTGACTGACTGACTGACTGACTGACTGACTGACTGACTGACTGACTGACTGACTGACTGACTGACTGACTGACTGACTGACTGACTGACTGACTGACTGACTGACTGACTGACTGACTGACTGACTGACTGACTGACTGACTGACTGACTGACTGACTGACTGACTGACTGACTGACTGACTGACTGACTGACTGACTGACTGACTGACTGACTGACTGACTGACTGACTGACTGACTGACTGACTGACTGACTGACTGACTGACTGACTGACTGACTGACTGACTGACTGACTGACTGACTGACTGACTGACTGACTGACTGACTGACTGACTGACTGACTGAGAGTGCTCACTTTTTTTGCAAGTGTCCCAGTAGAAGTTGAACCTGTTATCATTGATTTTGAAGATTGTGCCAGTGTCCACCGCTCCATGCAGATAACAGTAAGTTCCAGGGCCTGAAAGAACATCTTTCTCGTTCACTTCACACAGTTCGATCACTGTACACTTCACCTCCCCATGTGAAAGCATGACAGTCAAAAGCTTTTCCGTTGGCTGTTCTAAACGCCTTACACACAGGTGCACAATCTTCTGTTTCTCCATTTATGTGGAATCCTAGACTGCTGGCCCGGAACCGAGGATTGACCCCTGTAGTATGGACCACGTACTGGCAGGCTGAAAGGTCAAAGGTCAAAGGTTTACTATAACTGAAGGTTTTTACGGCAAACAGTCAAGTTGCAGTTCTGGGCTTGGATGAAGGTTGTGTTTGTGCAGGCTGCACCACCATTTAGGGGTGGCTGGGTTATTTTAACAGTTCTGATCCAGGTTCCAATGCCACAGGTAGCGCTGCAAGATCCCCAGGCACTCCAGGTCCAGGCACAGTTCACTGCACAGGCTTTTGTACCGCAGGCCTAAACAATGGGTGGGGTATAAGTTACCACTGCTCTGATTGGTTAAGAACCTGTTTCTCGATTAGTGCTTGGTTACAAGGAGTGCCGCCATGTTGAGCTTGCACGCTGATTTGTCGGCTGCGCTGAATGGTTGCGCCCACGCCTCCACAGGTAACGCTACAGTAAACACATTGGCACATGTGAACGAAAACAGTTGTTTCTATATAGACCTGCATGAGCTCCAACCTGACCACTGGGTGTACTGACAATGTACTGGGCATGCAGGCATGATGCAGTTCACTGTTTCTGTTTTGACATTGAAGTTTTCACAATAGGCATCGTCTGTAAATCAAATTTGGAATAAAGGTTTAGTTTGAAACAGCAACTTATGTACTCTTGCCAACCACTTCCAGTTGTTGTCCTCTGCTTCTTGTGCCACCTCCACAAGTAACACTGCAAGATGTCCATGCAGTCCAGCTCCATTTACAAGGACAAATCACACTTGAATCGCAGCTCTGAAAAACAGGTCGGTCGGTCGGTCGGTCGGTCGGTCGGTCGGTCGGTCGGTCGGTCGGTCGGTCGGTCGGTCGGTCGGTCGGTCGGTCGGTCGGTCGGTCGGTCGGTCGGTCGGTCGGTCGGTCGGTTCAGTACCTTTGTTTCAGCCAAGGAACTTGTATTGCATGGGGTTCCTGAGCCCGTTGGTTGCGCAGTGATAGACCTGCTTCTTGTCTGGGCGCCTAAACCACATGTCACACTGCAGCCTGACCACTGGGTCCATGTCGAATATTTGCATGGAGTCGAGCAGGCAACTCCTGTATCACAGCTCTGCAATCAAAGCTGGCTGTGCCTGCATGTGGCATGAACATTTGAGTACTACAGATTGTAGACTCCTTTGTAACTGGAAAACAAAAACAACTCACAGTGGATTCCTCCAATGCACTGGTATTACATGCTAGTCCACTCCCAGTGGGTTGAGCCAAGATGGTTCTGGTTCTTTTGGCCAGACCAACTCCGCATGTCACACTACAGGTGGAGTAGGCACTCCACACAGAGTAGACACAGGGTGTGGAACAGGGCACACCAGTTACACATGTCTAAAGCAAAATATGAAGCAGTTTGTGAAACAGAGAAGCAAGATAAATACTTGTGTCTTCGATAATGAGTTAGTGTTGCAAGGAGTGCCGGTACCAGTTTCCTTGGCACCCACAGCTCTCGTACTGGTTTGTGTACCATTGCCACAAGTCACACTACAAGTCGACCAGCCGCTCCAGTCAGTGTATCGGCAGGCTAAAAAGTACTTTTGTCAATTTAGCTCATGGCATAAGCTCACTGATCTACCTTTTGGGTCAAGATTTACAGACTAAAGTTGCAGATTTCATTGTTCAACGAGAAACCCCACCCACTAAACAGAATAATCACTGAATTTCATTTCATGTCAGGAATTGACGGGCGGCTACTGTTATTTTGTTGCTCATAAAATACTACAGTGCATACTGTACTGTGCTGCACTGTAATATATACTGTAGCCTACCGCACTTCACTTCAACGCCAAAACAGTTGTAAACTTACGGCAGCTCTGTGCATAGAGAGTGTCACTGCCTCCAGTGTCAAGTTTAGACTGGTCTACACTGGAGAAAGCATAGCAGGTGAACACCGAGCTTATAGAAGTGCTCTTTATGCCGTAGGCCACGCACTCAAAGCATCGGGAGCAGGTTTTGCCAAACAGCCAATGATTGTTGCAGAACTTTTTGCACTCCCCCTCGTCGGTCACTGTGGTTTGGTCGATTTTGGCGGAAAAACTCACTGAACTGCCCACAGTCGTAGTGGATGATATCACGCTGTAGGTACAGCTGGCAGAGGTTTGCGCAGCTGACAACATTTGCATATTAGGTATCGCTTAAGCAACTAACTATGCGAAGAGAATCTATCGAAAGCCCTGTTCGATTAAATCAAATTCGGGTTTCGACGCGAATTTATTGAGCAGATATACGGTAGCGTGCCAATTT
>JASANB010005989.1:0-25000 GCA_030248155.1 Sabatieria punctata | reverse complement strand
ATCATTGTTTTGTTGGTTCTAACAAGTAAACTCTGTTCAACACATACACATAATACCATACACACATACACAAACGGAAAATCCAATACCCAACAACCGTAACAGACATACAGCATGACCAAGAGCGCTGGGGAAAAGAACCCGGGGGAGCCGAGGAAAAGTACCAAAAATTGCTGAAAATGGATTAAAAGTAGACTTAGATTACCGTGCGTGTTAGGACAGCTGTCTACGTAGGCCTGTGTCTCAGCGGCCAGCTTATCGTCCCAAACCAATTTGGCCATAAATTGCGCGCTCGGAACACCGTTCTGTTTTCCCATCGCTATCAAAGACCGGTACTGGTTGTGTTTTTTCAGTACGTCACTCCTCCAGTCAGCCGAAACTGTTGCGCAAAGAAAAACTGTAGTAAACAATGTATATTCCATTGTAGCTTCTTCGATAGTATTGGAAGAAGGTTGAGCGACGGTTAGTTACGAGAGTTTCGGGTTACACTAATTGAGAGAAAATAGGATACCGGTTTGAGTGAAGATAAAAAATCGAGCCTGTGGGCGTTGTGTTAAAAAATAGCGCAACGCATGAAAATTTGTTTTACACTACTCGGCGTTGAGTAAGAATTGAGCATACATGTACTAAGGGGTTCGTGAGTTACCCCCCGTCTACTGGAAACGACAATCACCCCCTCACCCCGCCCCTAACCCCGAGCCTCTCCGACCCTAAAAATGCAAGCATACATGTACTAGGGGGTTTGGGGCGTTACCCCCTAGCTGAAACGGCCAAACCCCCCTCACCCACCCAGAGAGAGGTTAAGGGAACCCCCCAGCCCCGACCCAAAAATACAAGTACTACATAGTAGTGAGTGACTCCCAGTACTAACAAACTGGCTCAGAAATCACTAATTTTTAGCCTAAAATTCGCTTGAAAAGCCTTTGTAAACCGAATTTGGCGTTTCCACCGCTAATATTTAAGAAAAATCGGTGTTTTTGGAAGCTATTTTTTCATTTTTTGCTTGTGTTTAGCTCTAAAACGCTATTTGGCAGCTTAAAATAGCGATTTTTAGCGTCTATTCTGAAAAAAACGTGCTAAAAACGCATTTCCAGGCGTTTTGAAGCTTTTTGAAATTTGGGCGCCCGTCTGGGCGAAACCACCCTCGACCCCCCACCTGAGGAACCCCCCTTACCCTCCTCCCCCCAGGTCGGCCCGGAGCTGTAACACATATGAATGCAGGTACATTTCTGTAAATTTTTAGCGGATAGCAGGTGACGAAAAGCGTCTATCAACACTTGAAATAGTTTCAGCGAACCATTTTGCGGTTGTTCCATTTTATTTTACAGTATGGTACAAAAATTTTGCTAAAATTAAACGGAAATTTTATTTCAGCACAGCGTACATAGTACTGTATACGTATAATCTGCCAGATTTGTCTAAAATCTGCCCTGAAGTTAAACAACTGATACTACTACCTTTATCAATGCCGGTAATTGGCTCTTTGTTTTTTGCTTATTTTTATTAAGACAGAGTTTATTGAGACCCTTTTCCCCCACTACGTAAATAAACATGTTGACGTTTTCAAAACACCATGTGCATGAGAAGCATCGCTTGAAAAGCCTTTTTGTAACCGGATTTGACGCTTCCGCTTCTGATATTTAAGAAGAATCGGTGTTTTTGGAAGCCCTATTTATAATTTTTGCTGGGTTTTAAGCTCTAAAACGCTAAGTGTCAGCTTAAAATAGCGATTTTTAGCCTCCTTACTGATAAAACGTGCTAAAAACACATGATGCGTTTTGGAGCTTTTGGACCCTATCCCCTGGACCCCCATGACGGAACCTCGCATACCCCCTCGCCTCCTCCAGGCAGGGACGGGCCTGTTATGTAGATGTATGAAATTCAGCAAATTCTACAGGTAAAGAAAAAGTAGTAGATTAAAGACAGCTCTGCTACAGTTTGAAATTGAGTGAAATTTTCATTCTTTTATACTGCGTTCAAAACTACTAAATTACAGATACAAACAAAGGCACAAAATACAGTGCTATAAAGAATGGAAAGAAACTATAAAAGATTGTCGCTCAAGCTCTAATCTATCCGTTTTTATCCAGGAATCTAAAAAAGAAACCGAATTTAAACCAACATCATTCGAAGCTAATGGTCTAGTCTGACTTCAGAATGGGCCCGATGATTTCTCTCATAATGTCAATAGCTAGCTTCCTAAGGGAATTCGAATCATCTTTGCTTGATGGATCTTCTAAAAGCATGTTACTATTTCCAAAATAACAATGAACAATATACACAACATTTACGTTTAGTTTTTCCTGTATCTGTCTTCGTCGGTGTTCCAGCTCCGGATTCTGAAAATATACTACTTTACCAATTTTGGACAGACATTTTTACAATTTCACGCATTGCTAAAATCCCATGCAAAACAGTAACTATTAGAGCATATAGCCATCTGGGTGATTATTATTTTAGATTTTTCGAGATTTTTGGTGCATCCGATCCGATCCGATGTGGCGGGAGGCCGTACAATGCATGACCCTACGATCAGACCTGCAAGGTCCATTTCGCGACCCCAGATATCGTCATCTCGGACGCTGTACCCTTCTTTCACTGCCAAGCCACTCCTAGCCATGCTGTTGGGTGCCAGTCACTAAGAGAGTGCCTCGTGGTGACGTCATGGTGCTGTCAGCTCCCAGCGGCCGCCCAGCCAGTGGCACTAAACCGGTATAGGCCTTACTGCTGGTTTTTCAGAGACGTCGTTGATCTTCTTTTCCTCCAACACAAGCATGCTTTGGGCAGCGGCTTTCAGTGCAACGGCAGATCCAGTCGGTTCGCATTTACCTACTCGCTGTCACCAGCTTTCGGTGGTCTGGGTGGGGCTTTGTGCCGACCACCAACTCTGTGCGACAAGAAACTTCCCGCGCCGAGAGGATGAACGCACGACGTCGCGCACAGTGGCTTTGCGGCCTGAACCACTACACCAACTGTGCCGGCTAGTACAGTACTCGGTTCAGTCCCCCCGCTTATGCTTACGCTTACGCAGACATGGGCTAGCATTTTGGCTGAGGGGGGGTAGGTCAGAGCCTGAGGGGGGGGCCAACCCCCCCTCAGCCCCCCCTTTGCCCATGTCTGCGCTTACGGTATGTTTACTTTGATCAGCAGGTGCCGTTGAGCTTGTAGCAGCTGGACCTGCAGTGGTGGCTGTAACTATTCCCTTCGGTACCACTTTTATCAAACAGATACTTTACCAGATTTAGAGTCGGCGGTAGACTCTGAAATTCCAAATCCATATTTAATTGACGACAGTATTCACTGAATCTGTTTACTTTTATCGCCAGTAGGGGTCGCTGAAGTTGCACCAGCGCCTGGGCCGGCAGTTGTTGCTCCTATTAGAGAATAGGTTACAGGTCAAACCGCAAAACTGTCTCTGACAAACCGGTTTTATGTTGGTCGCAAAGATTGCAAGACTTTTTGCAGCTCTGTCTAGCTTTGTCGTTTTTTGGCCCGGGAAATTTTGTGGTGTCACAGATTCCAGTCTTGACTAGTTTTCCACAATGTGGGGCGTCGTCAAAACATGCTAAGACGTGTGCAATTCACGATGATAGAGTGGGTGATCGTAGCAAAGTCACCGACCGACCGACCGACCGACCGACCGACCGACCGACCGACCGACCGACCGACCGACCGACCGACCGACCGACCGACCGACCGACCGACCGACCGACCGACCGACCGACCGACCGACCGACCGACCGACCGACCGACCGACCGACCGACCGACCGACCGACCGACACGAATCAAGCCCATCTTACTTCCACCAACTTCTTTTCCATCACATAAACCCACTGACTTATCACAAGTAGCGTTGCATCCTTTGCAAGGTGGTCCGGGTGTGAAAACTGGGTGATTTACTACATTGCCACTGAAAGATCAGGAAAAATGACAATAAAGAACAGTTTTAATTGGCTTCCTCACCCTGGCTTATACAAACAAATCAGAATATCAGCATGATGGGTGCCTTTGTATGTACAGTCCTTTTTATAGCCGCAGCCCAGTTTTCTGGAATGCCCCCAAACTACCTGAAAGCGCAAATAATTAATGACAGTTTTTCTCACATATAAAGTGAAGTTTCGAAAACTATAAAGTTCCATGCTTAAATCGATTTCTTGAAGCACAGCGTCAATGTATTTCTCCATCTTGGTTTGCACAGCTAAATTGAGTTGCCAGAGCTTCAGACTTGATCATTTCTTCAACCTTGACCTTTGGTATGTTCGGTATGGCGCATGCCCGTTGAGGATTTTGGACGGGTCGGGCCAGCCGGGGATGTAGGAAGCAGAAACTTGAGAGTATTCAATTAAAAGTAAGCAGAAAGTAGAAATACAGGCCGTTTTTCTGTTTCAAAATGTAAAGTTTCGAGGCTTAGCTTAATTCTAGCTTTTAATTTGAAAATTCTGACCAAATGCTCAAAACTTTAGTCAGACAAAAGAAAAACCGGGCTGGATTTTGGACAGAACGCTGTACGTACAAGTTCACATTCGTATAGACATTGCATAGAAATTGACCTGGACATAAAGATTCAGGCACATACCTGTGTGTAGTGTCCGTATTTGTGGTCATAGACGAATTTATCGTAATTAATCTTAGCTTTCTCGCCCTCTGGTACTTGATTGAACCATTTGTCCACCATTTTCAGGTCGCTGTGTTCTTCATAGTCTACAGCCCAGTTTGATCCAATAGTCTTACCACGCGTGTGATCTATAGCGGCAATAGTGTTTTTGGTCTAACTCAACAAAAAATGAAACCTTTCACCGTGAGTAACGGGACATTTGTTGACATAAGCCTGCGACTTTGCGGCCAAATCGTCATCCCATTCCATTTTGGCCATGTACTGGGCACTCGGCACCCCTTTTACCTTGCCCAGGGCCACCTGGGACCGATGTTCGTTGTGTCTTTTTAGTACCTCTTTTTTCCAGTCGGCAGCTATTATGCCAAAAGACACTAATAGTAGACAGAAAGTTGGTAGCATGGCTTAGTTTGGAAGGTTTGAAAGTGGTACGAAGAACTGTGCCCTGTTCTCAATTGGACACAACCTGATAGTGGTATAATTAGTTGAAAGATGAGACCGGTTTAGCCAGAAACAGGTACAGCACACCAAAAAAGATATGCAAAAACCAGAAAGTACTCCCGTAAACTTTTTTCAAGACCCACTAGAGCGGCAAAAAGAATTATAGACAAGTTTTGCAGCACCGAACTGTTTTCTATACACAATACTCTTGTGTACGCGAAGTATGAATTGCCTGAAATCGAACAAGAGCTAGATCAAGAAAGCTGCGAAACTAAGTCGCAAGAAACCAATGCACACAAATGCCAAATCAACGTTGCAAAATAATCAAGATGCAAAATACAGCCAACCAATCACCAGTCGCCAACACTACTGCTACGGATTACCAGCCAATTACCAGCCGCGCTCACTATTGCGACACTATATCATTCGCTCAACGAAACCCTATAGTTCAAGCCCCGCCCTCAACCAATCAACGCGTTTCCGAGACACGCAACTCTATACCGAAGCTCCGCCCCAAAAACCGGGGGGCCTATGTTCAATGTATCTCAAATTAACCTCGAATATTATCGTTTTTTAACAACATAGAGGTCAAAATATTTAACGTCAAATAGGTACCATAAAATCACATCGTTCTTCATGAATCGCAGTCGATTTTCCGCTTATTGACCACCATTTTCAGGTCGTTGTGTTCATCATAGTAATAGTCAACAACCCATTTCGATCCAATCATTTTAGGACGCGAACGATCTACCATACGGCAATAGCGTTTTTGGTTGAAATTGCTAAATACACAAATAAATAAAAGTTTCACCATGAGTATCGGGGCATTTGTTGACATGGGCCTGCGACTGTCCGCCCGGCACCCCTTTTACCTTGCCCAGGGCCACCTTGTGGACCGTAAATCGTTGTGTCGTTTTAGTACCTCATTTTTTCAGTCAGCGTTTATTAAATGAAAAGACAGTAATACAGTAGAAGATAGAAAGTTACGTAGTAGCCTCCGGTCTTGCATGACACAGTTTGGAATGTTTGATATTCGTAAAAATCTCAATTGACACGACCTGGTAGTTGGTATAATTATTAGTTGAAAGATGAAACCGGCTTAGACACAAACAGGTACAACCAAAATATGCAAAAACGGAAAACACTCCCCTAAACTTTTTTGGAGATTCACTAGAGCGGAACAAAGACTAGTAATAAATAACTTTCTCAGCACTGAACTGTTTTCTATGCACAATACTCTTGTTTGCTGCGTGTCTGCACGCAAAGTATGAATTGCATTTCATTGCAGGTGTTCGCAATACGCATGCGCACTTTAATTTCATTACGCATTCGGTCTATAGAAAATCTTTGAAAATAGTCTTGCCAGAAACCAGTTCAAGTTCTTGGCGAATTACCATTCTGCCTTGAGTGTAAGCCGCTCAGAAGATTTCTTAGAAAATTTGAACCTTTAGAATAGAATGCGTGTGCTAAAGCTTCAATAAGTTTGCGGAGATTTTGGCAAAACTACAAGATTGTGCTGTATATTTTCTTTTCTGCTTTTTTTCTGGGGTTATAACTCTTAGACACAGAAATATTCTGTGTGCCTGGCCATAGGGACATGCAATGCGTGCCAAAAAGTGGTAATCACGCAGTGAATGTATTTGCACTCATTGAAATCTTCAAAAAAGCGTGATTTGCTGTGACTGGGCAATCACGCATCGCGTTGCATGCAGCACTGTGCATTGTCTGGCAAAAGGCGTGATTGACGTGAGACTGGCCAATCACCTTTTTGCACTTTCATTTTCCTGTCAAATTTATGACTGACAAACAGCCGCACGCAAAGCGTGATTCTATGTGGGGTACTACTCCAAATGGAGTAGCTTCTGCTAGTAAGGAAAAAGGGTCTGCGTCTGTGGCGTAGTGGTGAGCAATTTCGGCTCCCATGCGGCCAGCGTGTGACACATAGTGGGGTTCGGCCCTCGTTAATGATTGCCTTGTATGTGGCACCTTCGGGGTTACTACTAGGGCCCGACCGGATATCCGGATCCGGATCCGGCCGGATTTGGCCATATCCGGATCCGGATATTACCTGCCGGATATGCCGGATATCTGTCACAGATGAGAAAACGTGATTTTTTACGTATTTGAACATAAATATTGCCGAAAATCACTGTGAAACACCTACTGAAACGCACAGCAGCCATGAGGGCGAATTTCATAAGGGAGAGAACCAAGCCCAGGGATCTTAGAAGTAAAGAAGCGCTTCACAGATTCAATTTTCTGAATATCTCTTGTCAAATGAGGGGACCACTTGGGTACCGTATTCTAATCTAGGACGTACGTATGTAAGTTTTGAACATTTTAATGAGAAAATCAAGATCCTTTAGTTCAAAGCACGACAGAATAAGATTGGCCATAACGCGAGCCCTATTAGTAATGTAATTGCAGTGGGCTGTAAATTTTAGGTCGGGAGTAATCAAAACCCCCAGATCCTGAACACATTCAGAAGTGGGAGTGATTGTTCCATCAACTGTGTATTCGAACATTGAGTTGAGTCGGGGATACAGATGTAGGACTGAAGATTTATGCAATGCAATATTCAATTGCATAGCCTTAGCCCAGTTGAACACCACGTTTAAATCATCTGAAAGTACAGTATTGCCAATTAGTGTAGGGACGGAAAAATAGATTTTGGAGTCATCAGCAAACAGTTTGATTTTGCTATGCTTTAGTACTTCAGGAAGATCGTTAATATATATGAGAAATAGGACTGGACCCAAGACAGAGCCCTGAGGCACACCTGATTGGACTGGAATAAAATCAGAGCTGTATTAACTGATATCAGATCGCTGATTGCATCAGTGCTTGACTGATAAGCAGTGAGAGCAGTTTGGTCTTTAAAATTTTCAGATTTTCTTGCATAACTACAAATATCTATATCGATATCGATCGATATTGAGCTGAAAATATCGATATCGATTATCGTCGGAACACTAGTTTATTGCATTCTAAAAAAATTTAAGTTGATCAATGATATCCGGCATATCCGGATCCGGATCCGGATCCAGTAGAAATTTGTATCCGGTCGGGCCCTAGTTACTACTGCGTTTGTGATGTACACGTGCATTGTAAGTAAAGTTAAAGTTAAGGGTGTTCCAAAAAGTAAAATATTTCTATTTGCTGTCATCACAAATCTTGGCGAAATATATTACAAAAATCAAATGGTCAGATCATTCGATGTCATAATCGTTAGGTAATCAATCACCTTTGCTTGACCTAATTCACGTTAACATGCCTGCCTAAACCTAAAAGTGATAACTTTTAGGAGGGGGCAGTGTCCCCTAATGCGAGGATCAATTGGGGATTCAATTCCACATTACCCAGTGAAGAATTGTGTATATAATCCACCCGTTAATCTGTACATTCATTGTTTTGTTTGTTTGAACCGGTAAACTTCCTTCATTTGGTGCCGAGACCAAAATTTTGTTGTTGTGTTGTTGTGCACCCACCTCTCAATCGTTCCTCAACCGATCCAAAGCCCACCTACCAAGCCAAGCCCATCCAAGCCCACCTACCAAGCCAAGCCCATCCTGTTGTAACATTATGTTTTGCCTCATCTTGTTATGTACATGTACGTACGTACGTGTAATTCAATACGGTCTAGCCAGCCGGTTATCGTCTGACCTGCCCTTAGGCAGGGATTATGCAAGGTGACTCGCTCCCCGTAACTTGCTCTGTGTGTTCCTCGTTCGCTTGCTACGCTCACTCTGACTTCGCTAATAAAAGACGTTGGCTACTATCGTTGACTGTTTTGTTGTACAGGCCGCCTGAACGCTGCGTCAGGTTATGGGCCTCCCACTGTAGTCCACTGCTGTACCGTGTTTCCTGAAACATGTCGACGATAACCTCAGCTAATTTGCCTCAGCTGAAGCTGGACACGTGGCCTACATGGAAGATTGTGGCAACCAATTTCCTTGAGGCGCACGAACTGTGGCCGATTGTCTCAGGCGAAGAAGCCGCCCCACAGCCAGCAGCCGCCGCCCCCGCCCCTGCAGCCGAAGCGAGAGCCGAAGACGAAAACGCTGGCCGAAACCGACGCGATCCTGCACGCGAATACCGCAGGCGCCGACACATGGCAATGTACTACCTTTCCGGTGCGCTCTCTCCAGAAGTCGCAAAGGTCATTCCGATCCAAGATCCACGAGACCCCACTGCTCTATGGACTGCACTGACTAACTACTTTGACAGTAAGTCCCATCTTTCAATGGTGCAGTTGATGGGTGAATTAGAGTCACTGACTTTTGACGGCAAGCAAAAACCATCAGAATGGCTTGCCGCGCGTCAAAAGATTTATGACCAGTTGCGCACTATGGATCAGGAGGTACCGTTGTGGATCCAAGTGACTGCGGCCATTAACGGTCTCCCATCAGGATGGGAATCTATTCGGGCCGTACTGTCTCATGCCGCCGGTTCAGCTATGGCTGATCGTCCCTACACAGTAGCGCAATTGGGCAGCCAATTGGATGATGAGTGGCGGCTACGAAACAAATCACGCGACACGCAAGCGCTTACTGTACATACCGGAGCTCGCGGTCGGGGCCGTGGCGGATACAGAGGAGCAAAGTGGGGCGGCCGAGGCCGAGGCCGAGGCGGTGCGTCAGCAAGTCAGGGCGGCATTTTCCCTGGAAAGTGTTTCAATTGTGGCGGCTACGGTCACAAGAAAGAACAGTGTCCCACTCCTAAACGGGGCGGCAGACGTGGGCAAGCCAACAGTACACACCAGCAGAGCCATGATACAGAGACTGTACGCAGTTTGATGGCAGTGGATTCACCGCGTTCGCCCGGGTTTGTTTTGATTGACAGCGGGGCGTCACATCACATGACGTGCTTTGGCCATGCATTGGTCAACTATGTACCTCTCTCGCAGCCGCGAGCGATACATGTAGCAGACGAACGAGTCATCAAGGGACTCTGGTTCGGTGATTTGCCCCTTCAGCTGAAACTCAATGGGCGGAGCTCAACCGTATACCTGCGCAACTGTCTCTACGTTCCTAAACTGAGTGGCACGCTGTTTTCTGTTTTTGCAAGTGATCAGCGCGGCATTGCAACCCTGTTCAAAAACGGCGTGGCCACTGTCTTTGACACAGAGGACGTACCGATTGCTATTGGTCATGCAACTGATTGCTCATACCTGATGGACGGCACCGTTGACTTTGCGGCAGTTAAAGCTGCCAAGCTTGATTACGTGGGATCTGAAACCACAGCACAATGTGGGGTTGCACTGGCACGCACGGATTACGATGTAGCCTCTCGGAAAGCAGGCTTCAAATCGGGTGCTAGTCATTACCGTAATCATGGCGTCGCTGTCCGCTCTGTTGCAGGTTCAGTTGGTGGTCCGGTGACCTGTTCAAATCTGGATGCCATCCAGTGCGTTGAGGAAACTCCGCAGGCGAATCCCCGTGGTGCCTCCGGTCAGCATGGCACTTTGTTTGGTACCTCTGGTAACTTCACCGTTGGGAACAAATCTGCCGTTCTTGTTTCAGACCAGTCAGACAGACGATCAAACCAGAAGCAGTCGCTCATGGATGGTGCCTCTCCCGATAAGCATGGCACCCTGTGTGGTAGATCGAATGTCAGTGCACTTACGGTTAGTTCTGCCGGTGCCCCTTCTCTTCAGGTTTGGCACAAACGTCTTGGCCACTTGGGATCGGTGAATCTTCGACGTCTGCTCACAGTCGGTGGCGTGTCATTCCTGAAACAGTCGGATGTTGGCACGTGCGATGCATGTGAATTGAACAACGCACGCAGACAATCATTCCCAAAGCAGTCGGACACTCGCGCAGCCAAGCCGCTCGATTTGATGCACACTGACGTGTGTGGCCCATTCCAACCCGAATCACTCGGTGGTAACAAGTATTTTGTCAGTGTAATTGACGATTGTACACGGATGGCTTTTCTATGTTTTGTCAAGCGCAAATCTGACGTGTTTACAGAGCTCCGGGCTCTAATACAGCGCTTAGAAAACGAAACCGGTCGCAAGCTAAAAGCGCTACGGTCCGACTCAGGGGGCGAGTATCTCAGTCACGAGTTTACAAACTGGCTCAAAACAAAAGGAATTCGGCATGAACTATCAGTACCAGGTGCACCTCAGCAAAACGGTATTGCTGAGAGATTCAACGGTGTAATTATGGCTCGTGCTCGTGCTATGCTCAATGGCGCTACTCTTCCAAAGTATTTGTGGGCAGAGATAATTTCCACAGCCACGTATCTGCGAAATCGTAGTCCATCCTCCTCCGTCAATGGTTTTACACCATATCAGAGATGGTATGGTCGCTTTCCTCCATTGCAACATTTGCGGACATTTGGTTGTCTTGTATATTCTCGGCTAATTACTGCTCCACCGTCTAAGCTTTCTCCTCGCGCCGAACGGTGTTTTCTAGTTGGGTACGGTGCTGACACCAAAGGGTACCGGGTCTGGTCGCCATCTCGTCGTTGCATCCTTCTTCGACGTGACCTTGTTTTTGACGAAAACACGTTCTACAAAGCTGCTCATGACACTCAGTCTACCGAACGACAGGAGGAGAACAATCAGATAGTCGTTCAGTTCGAGGTTACACAGAGACAGGAGGAGCCTGCAGTATTGCCGGAACACAGACAAGAGGAGGAACAGGAGGAGCTTGACGAAGTGAATGAGTCTTTTGAAGACGCAGTACAAGAACAAAACGAGCCAGTAGAAGAAATACAACCACTTGAGCAGGCAGAACAGCAAGAACTACCGGCACAGCCAGAACCGCCTGCACCGGTCATACAAGAAAATCAGCAGCAGCCGGAAGCCGAACAAGTTCAACCAGAACGGCCGCCTTTGGTGCTTCGAATTCCAAGAAACGTTGTTTTTCCTCAACCGGACCCTGCACAACCATTACCGACAATTCGGCGATCTACTAGAGCAACGAAAGGTCTACCACCTGAAAGGTTTGGTGTCTCAAAAACTGCACAGGCAGACATTGAAGAACCGCTAACCTGGAAAGAAGCAATAAATTCTGCTAATGCAGAACAGTGGCAGGAAGCAGCAAAAAACGAATTCGCCTCACTGCAGGGCTTCAAGACCTGGGAACTTGTTCCCAGACCAAGTGACCGAAAAGTTATTGGCTCTAAGTGGGTCTTCAGGACCAAGGTGAACGAGTTTGGCCAAGTGGACCGGTATAAAGCAAGACTCGTAGCAAAAGGCTATGCGCAAAAATACGGTATTGATTACTACGACGTTTTTGCGCCGGTGGTCCGTTGGGACAGTGTGAGAGCACTGTTGGCTGTAGCAGCTCAGCAAAAGATGATGGTTCACCAGTTGGACGTCGAAACGGCGTTTTTAAATGGATACCTCAATGAGGAGGTATACATGGAGCAACCTGAGGGATTTCAGGACCTACAGCACCCAGACTACGTTTGTCGACTCCATCGCAGTCTCTACGGACTGAAACAAAGCCCAAGCTGTTGGAATGAGCGACTACACGCAGTGTTGGAGGGCTTACAGTTCAAACAGACAACTGCGGATAAATGCCTGTACAGCGGAAAATGCCACGGGAGTCGAGTTCTCATAGGCGTGTATGTGGATGATTTGATCATCGCAAGTGCAAACCCTGCAGCTATGCAGCACGCTAAAGAATTAGTGGCAAGAAAATTCAAAGTAAAAGACATTGGTCCAATACACTATTTCCTGGGCGTGCAGGTGAAACAGACCAAACAAGGCATTTGGCTCAATCAGGCAGCGTATGCGGCGCGCGTACTGGAAAGATTTCAGATGTCAGAAGCGAATCCAACAAAGCAGCCGATAGCAGCTGGTATGGAATTCGTTCCATGCGAAGACGCAGGAGAACGAGTGGACCCCACTCTCTATCAGTCCATCATTGGGTCGCTTATGTACCTGACAGTAGCGACGAGGCCAGATTTGTCGTACGTAGTGCACCGTCTATCCCAGTTCAACTGTCAACCATCCACCACGCATCTTAGTGCAGCCAAGCGGGTACTGCGTTATCTGAAGGGAACACAGAATTACGGACTGTTCTTCAAAGCAGAACAAAAATCGACGCTTACCGCTTACGCGGATGCCGACTGGGCAGGAGACGTTGCCACACGCCGATCGACATCTGGATACCTCACTATGTTTGGCCGGTCTCTAATCTCATGGTGCAGTCGCAGACAGACGCTTGTGTCAAAATCTACAACTGAAGCTGAATTTATTTCGCTCTCTGATGCAGTTGCAGAAGAAATTCAATGGATTAGAAATCTGCTAGCAGAGTTGGGGGCTCCACAAAAGAAGGCAACCACCCTTCTGGAAGACAACAAGGCAGCAGTAGCACTTACCAAGACGGGCACCTCTCATCAACGCACAAAACACATCGATGTAAAGTTGAAGTTTGTCCAAGACTACGTACGGGCAGGAGTGGTCGAGGTGCAATACATCGAAACAAGCAATCAGCTAGCGGACAGTTTAACGAAACCTGTCTCGCAGCAGACGTTCGAGGGTTTTCGGCACGGATTAGGCCTGGAGCCGTTTCCCTCCTCAAACTAACCGCTCAGTATTGGGTTCCTCCCATTTTTGGGATAATTGGGATACCAGGGTTCCCAAAAATCGAACTTACTCACCTTTGTTTCGCCGCCGCCAGGTGATGCAGCGATAGTTTTTTTTTCTTTATTCGTTTCTTTTCTTGAGGCTCGCGTACGTACCGGCGTACTTGTCCGATAGCGTAGTAATCGATGTCTCAGGATCCTGCAATGTATTTTTGGTTAATTCTGGTGATCCAATTTACCTGGGGAGCTAAATTTTGTTAAGGCAGTTTTTTCTTTCCGCGCAGTAAGCAGTTTGTTGTTCCTCCGCGCACTGGCAAACCAAGGAGGAGTGTTGTAACATTATGTTTTGCCTCATCTTGTTATGTACATGTACGTACGTACGTGTAATTCAATACGGTCTAGCCAGCCGGTTATCGTCTGACCTGCCCTTAGGCAGGGATTATGCAAGGTGACTCGCTCCCCGTAACTTGCTCTGTGTGTTCCTCGTTCGCTTGCTACGCTCACTCTGACTTCGCTAATAAAAGACGTTGGCTACTATCGTTGACTGTTTTGTTGTACAGGCCGCCTGAACGCTGCGTCACATCCAAGCCCACCTACCAAGCCAAGCCCATCAAGCCTACCAAGCCCATCAAACCTACCAAGCCCACCAAGCCTACCAAGCCCACCAAGTCCAACCACCACCGAGTCCAAGTTCCATGTGTTCACGCCCACCAGTTCCATGTGCTCACGCCCACCAGTTCCAAGTGCCCACCCAGTTCAACACTCGTCCAAGGGGAGTGATTCAGTCCGTCTTCCCTTTCCTATTCACTCATCCCTGCTTCGTTCGCTACCCCACGCTCAAGTTCATTCGTCAAAAAGGTTCCAGCTCTCCTATGTCTCGTGTTTCCGGACGATCGTCAGGCGAAGATGTAGCCCCTATTCAACCACGACGCTCGTCCGAGGGGGAGTGATGAAGAATTGTGTATATAATCCACCCGTTAATCTGTACATTCATTGTTTTGTTTGTTTGAACCGGTAAACTTCCTTCACCAGACACCTTCCGGCCGATTTCCCCAAGGACCCGCAAAATTGTAACCTAAGCCAAATTGCCGATACTGACCCTAATCCTAAGTAGTACAGGGGGTGAGACTGGGGTGCAAAAATCTGATTGGTCCAAATTAAGCTCCGCCCACTTTCGAAATAAAGATTTTTACTTTTCTGTTTTTACTTTTCAGTTTTTATTTTCTACTTTTTTATTTCTACTTTTTATTTTCTACTTTTCGTTTTTACTTTTCTACTTTTCATTTTTACTTTTCTGTTTTCATTTTTACTTTTCTGTTTTTCTACTTTTCATTTTTACTTTTCTGTTTTTCTTTTCTACTTTTACTTTCCTATTTTCATTTTTTGCTTTTCTACTTTTCATTTTTACTTTGCTGATTTTCATTTTTACTTTTCATTTTTTACTTTTCGGTTTTCATTTTCTGCTTTTTATTTTTACTTTCAACTTTTCATTTTTTTCAACCTTTAATTAATTCGGCGGAGCCAGGACCAGTCAGGTTTTGCACCACAGTGTCATGGACGTGATCGCTTATAAAAGACAAAATTTAAAAGGCTGTTTCTAAAAAGGTTTCTTGAAACATTACCGCGACGGGTTTGACTCGAAAAAGATTCCTTACCTGTGCAGTGAGTTACTACAAAACAGCAAAAATCGGCTTACTGAAAAAGCGTCTTAACAGTTTGCTGAAACCTAACCTGGATGGGTTTTCGGCAAACATTATACAACTGAAATAAGTCCGTACTTCTGGGAGAACCTTTGCTATAATCATTTGGAGTGAGTCACGTGATTGGCCAACTTATAGACAAAGCAGTGGTACAATTTAAATAGGTCATTGTCGCATTTTGTCTTCCACGGATCGATTGTGCAGCCAGTTATGAGTTTGAGCGAACAATTAGATAAATTGGTGGGAGAATTAGTAGAAAAGCCTCGGGAAGATAGTTTTACAGTAACGTCAGAAAGAACAGGCAAAGAGACAAAGCCGAAGCGTGAAATTAAGCAACGTGTTAAGCCAAGCAAACAAAAAGTTGTAGTTTGTGCAAAGTGCGCTGCTCAAATGAACGCCCCCGCAAAAGACGGTGAAGCATGGACGTGGGTTGTGCCTGTGCCCTCCATTACCGTAATCCCTACAATGCATTACGTGCCAGCGGCTGACCAAGACGGGCAGGCCAAGAAAATTTGAAGCTATGAATACGCAAACTTTATTGCTTATGTGCAAAAGCAACAAAGTGTTGACCCCTCATTTTGTTGGTGTTTTTGCTAAAAATACTATGCCGAAATCAGTGAATCGGCCGGCTGCATTAGTCGTCAACACAGACAGCAGCAATTTACCCAGAACTCATTGGATTGCAATACATATTTCTCACGAAGGAGTTGGTACCTATTTCGATTCCTACGGCCGATTTCCACTGAAAGAATTCCGTGAATTTTTGGACAAAAACTGCGAAATTTGGAACTATGTAGCTAGGCCTGTACAAGCACCTTTCTCTACTACTTGCGGTCAGCACTGCGTGCATTTTCTCTATTGTATGGCTAGCGGATTGAGAGTTGAACAGTTTATGAATAAGTTTGGTTCAAATTTGGTTGAAAATGATAAATTGGTGATCGAGTTTATAGAGAACAAATTCAAAGTGCAAACCGAAATGGTAGATGCAAATCTGTTACTGAATCAAATTTGTAGAGCTATGACAGAAAAATGAAATAAATTATTTATTTTGAAAGCCCACAAAACAGCAACACGCTGAATCTATTTTCAATCCTCGGCTTGCTGAAAAGTAGGGCCCGACCGGATACAAATTTCTACCGGATCCGGATCCGGATCCGGATATGCCTATATCCGGCCGGATCCGGATCCGGATATGCCGGATATCATTGATCAACTTAAAAAATTTTTAGAATGCAATAAACCACGTATATACATTTCTTTGTTCTATAACAGTTGATTCAAAATCAAAACAACATCTAATAATTGTACGGTAGTTCAAACTATGGTTGAATGATATCGGGTTTTTGCGCTGCATGTGATATTGCATATATCATATGCATGCAAAAATGAGATATGTACATATTTTTTTGCATATTTGCATATTTCATCACCGCGGCTAGAAATTGATAACTGGACGCTTTCCAAGCATTTTCGAGTTTGGTCGGAATGTCTATGCAATCTTTAGCATTTATTAGGCATACCTATTTTACAGATACAGAACTCATCTGGAAAAAACAGAAGGGGAAACACAGTTTGGCATGAAAGTTCAGCTCATTTCGTAATTTTTAAATAAAAATGGTTGACATCACAGACTATTGGCTAAATTATTGTTTGCATGTTCAGATTTGTTTTCTCTAATGTGGTATACTTAGCCGACCTTTTGGTAGACCTGTCCTAGTTTTACGAACTAAAAAATTATGAATTTGAAAAATCTCAGTTGAGATTTCCATTCTTTGCGAGTTGAGTTTAGAGTCTCAAGCCATTCATCTCCATTCTGCAACTGAAAAGAGACGCTTTTATCTCTGTAAAGTACAGATTTACGGTATAAACTTGCCTCAATAATAGTTCGTTTTTATATTTTAGATTTTTTATTTTTAATTAAATGAAAAATTAGCAAAAACAAGGCGACTATCCTAAACATAGAAATCCAGTCTGCTTGGCTGTTTTGTGATGTTCATTGTATCACATTAGTATTATTATTTTTGTTGAGTTTGTTTTCGCCAAGTCCTAGCCTGCTCACCTTCTGTAGCTTGGAGTTATCCCCTTCCGAAATGAACTGACCCGAATTTTCAGATGTCAATTTTTAACGTAAATATTTCAAGAACCCTTCATCGGATCTTTGCCAAACTTTGCAAGCTAACCAATCTTTGTATGGACTTAAGAACCTGAGGAGCTCAGCTTTTTCACAAAACCGGTTAAAATCTGGCGGATTTTTATTTTCAGTCAAGGTGAAAAATTAGCATTGTCAAAAATGAGGGTGTTATCCTTTGCACAGAAATCAGGGTTATACGAACTACTGGGGTCATGGATTACAATCGCCTCAAGAAATTTCTAACAAGCATTCGGTCGAATGCAATATTTATGTTCAAAATACGTAAAAAATCACGTTTTCTCATCTGTGATTGATATCCGGCATATCCGGCAGGTAATATCCGGATCCGGTACCGGATCCGGATATGGCCAAATCCGGCCGGATCCGGATCCGGATCCGGATATCCGGTCGGGCCCTACTGAAAAGTACTGTTATTTAAATATATTAATATTAAAATAAAACTATTATTAATAGTGCCATTTTAATAGTATTAAATCTATATTAATATTAAAATAGAGGGCCTACTATTATATTAAATTAAATTAAAAATACACGGAGGGGCTGACTATTAAAATTTATTTTTAATAGTATTTTAATAGCATTTTAATAGTTAAACCTTGTTTGACAATCGAGGAGTTACCTACAATACTATTTAAATCATAATCTTACCTCAGAAAAAGACGAAAATTGAAGATTTCTGACTGCCCTCTGAATCTCGAATGTGTATTCACTTGGAAATAGTGGAGCTTTTCTCACTAATAGGCATGAATGACAAAAGGACCTGAATCTATATAGCCAATGTAACAGTCTTTCCTTTCAAAACTTTCTCTTTAACTATGCATCAATAGTTTTTCTATGGATAGCTTGTGTTCGAATGCAATTTAAAACCAGGTTCAGACAGAGTCATTTTAAAAAGAATAGTTATACTGTAGTTTTCCACAGACAAAATGGTTCAAAGGTGCATCTCTAATTAAATTTGTATCTAACACTAGCAACTTCAAGCAAAAGATGTTGTTTTACCAATTCGCTGAAGTGCCTCCAAAACTTTTCGACTGCATTTTAGAATCTACTATTAAAATGCTATTAAAATACTATTAAAATTGTTATTTAATAGTATTAATATTAAATCTAAATTAAAATTAACAGGGGACTATTATATTAATATTAAATTAAAATTAAAATCGGCTAGTTCTATTATATTAATATTAAATTAAAATAAAATTTCACTATTAAAATTACAGTACTGAAAAGTATAGAAGGATTTCGTTCCCAACAAACACTTTTGACTTAACGAAGTTGGTAAACACAATAACCATCAGCTAAATAAATGAATGTGCAATCAAATTTTGCTCTACAACTGTGTGTGAATTTGTTTCAGTAGCAGAGTAGCTTCTTTTCACACCAGTTTGAGTAAGCAATTTAGTGTTATTTTATGTCGCGATGCTACGCCCTCGGTCGGCGCGGAGTAATTTGCCCCGCCTCCAAATCGACCAATAGCAGACCGAGTAAAAAACATCACGTCATTAGCTCCGCCCACTACACGTCATCTTGTCTGGTTGCTTTTTGGTCGCCATTTCTCAGTTTCTGAGGGCTATCAGTCGGTCGGTCGCATAGTTATGGAGTGGGTTGAGAAAGCATCGTTGAGTGAGCTAAACGCATTCGTACGTACACAGGACGTTGTGTGGAGTCAAAACGAAGCGCTGTTGTCTCGAATTTGGCGCAGATATTGCATTTTAACGGCCCAAACAGACGCCGACGTTTCGCAATTCGGCACAGACAGTTTCTGGGACGCAGTTTTGGGGGAAGATGATGAGGACGACCCCGTGTTCGAGGAGTTTATGGCCAATTTTAACACCCCCGATTCGTGGATCGCCGGTCCCTCGTTCGGGCAGCAAGTCGGAGGCGGAGCAGCCGACGATTTGGACAGACACATCGAATTCGAACGAACATTTGAGCGTCGTGTTAAGATGTTCAAAACAACGGGCACCACATACATGTTGCGGCTGACAGATTTGGACGATGTTGCCGATCACGATGCCCTCATTAGAGGGGCCGTTCAGAGGTTAATTGACAGGTGTGTACTTTTATTTTCTTCTATGCACAAAACTTTTTTGTAACTTTTTTTCCAGTGGCGTACCCAGGGGGTGTAGGGTGTGTACACCCCTTTGCCGTGGAGTACTGTTATTTTACTAGTGGATTTTTATTTTACTACTTACTAAATTTACTACAAATTCAGCTCTTCAATTTAATTTTTATTTTTGATTTACTATCAAGCAGCTCCGATTTTACTAATTTTTTGTTTTTACTAATAATTTTACTCATTTTACTACTATTTTGCTATGATTTTACTAGTCATAAGGTCCAATTTTGCATAAATTATGCCAAGATCTTATAACTGACCGATGTTGGGGCCAAATAGTTGCTGAATTTGATCGTGATACGAGGTTTTCCAGAAGTTTAGAGGAAAAAATGTGCAAAATCTGAGTCACGAAGTTGCTCCCACATACCTTAGTGCAAAATTGATCAAGATATTGGCTGAAATTCGCCAAAAACTAGTAAAATAGTAGTAAAATTTCAATTTTACTATTGACCCCGTTTGGTAATTTAATTTAATTTTTACTTTACTATTGGCTCATAATTTTACTTTTTACTATTATTTTACTACTAGTAAAATACCATTACTATTACTAATTTTTGTTTTACTATACTATAGTAAAATAACAGTACCGTGGAGGTAGGGAGGAAAAATTACAAAAATAAGAGAAATAAATTAATTATGTGCTAAAACTGTCTATTTTTATGCTCAGAATAACTTTTAAATGCGTTTTCGAAGGCTAAATTTCGAAAAATTTCTCACCCTTGTTGGGCAGCGGCCCAACCAGGCAACTTAAAAAAACACCTGTGCAAAATCCTGGGTACGCCACTGACTTTTTTTTTTATTTAACCTTTGTGCCTCAGTTCATTGTACAAGACATTCTAAAAGTGAGTTGTTTCAGTGCGTTTGACGATTGTACAGACGACAGTCATCGGGTCGGATTGGAGTTGCGTGCGCACGGAATGACAGAGGCGCTGTTAGTCCCGTTTTGCAAGAAATCCCAGTTGACGGTCGACAAAGTGCTGCATTTGCTGCAGAAGATCGTGCAGTCCAACAAGGAGATTGATTTGCGTAAGCCTATGGAAATCAGCACCACCAAAGTGAAGTTGCCGGGTGCGCACGGCCCTGGAAAGAAGCGCAGATTTCGGGGCAATTTCCAGGAGTTTATCGATGAGCAGGTCGGCGCGGGACACGGCAGCGGCTTCATCGCCATGAAAAACAAAAGCGACGATCTGTGCGTTGCCAGAGCCATCGTAACGGGCATCGCCAGACACGAAAAAGATGACAGCCCAGAAAAACGCCGCCTCTATGAGGCAGTCAGGAAAGGAGACCAAAACAGGTACACAAAACAGCGAAAGCTCGCAGAAGAGTTGATGCGAGCAGCCAATTTGTCCCGTCATCGCGGCAGTTGCAGACAGCCCGAATTTGAGAAGCTGCAGGAAGCAATGCCCGCACAGTACCAGCTTAAAGTGTGGGACAGAGACGCCTTTTACGGCAAGGTTTACGAAGGCCCCATAGCCCCGGTTCCCATAAATTTGTTCATTTGGGATGAACAGTGCGCCCTATTGACATCCATGGCCAGTTTTTTCGGTACAACGTATTGGTGCCATCTGTGCGATGTTGGCTACAGTGAGAAAACGAAGCATTTGTGCACGGCTCGGTGTAAGTGTTGTTTTGCCAGCCCCCCTTGCGTCCAAACGGCCAGTATGCATTGTGTGGATTGCAACAGATATTTCCGGTCGCCGGAGTGTCTGCAGAATCATCTGAGAGATTATGTCGAGGTGAACGGTGGTCTGCGGCGCAAAACAACGCCCATTTGTGCTCTGTATCGGAGGTGCAAGCAGTGCGGGTGCAAAGTGGAAACGGCGCACGTGTGCGGACAGTACAAATGCAATCTCTGCAGGCAGGACGTATCGCGTAACACGAATCACGTGTGTTACATGCCCAAGTACATTCCCAGAAAAGGTCTGCGCGACGCCAGATTCCTATTTTTCGATTTGGAGTGCACACAGGAGAAAGTGGTTTCCCAGAACAAATACGGCGAGATCTACGAACACCAGTGCAATTGCGTTGTGTCCTGGAAAGTGTGCGATCGGTGCTTTGAAGCGCCGGAATCCCATTGTGAGGTCTGCGGCCAGACAGACGCAAAAATTCGGACGTTTGTGGGGGAGACGGCTCTGGACGATTTTTGCGGCTATTTGTTCGGGCGACATTGCCACGGTGTGACGGCTCTAGCACACAACATGAAGGGCTACGACGGCCAGTTCCTATTGAATTATCTGCACAAACAGGGTTTGAATCCGAATGTGCTCGTGCGCGGGCTGGAAATTTTGTGTATCTCGGGCGGAGTCTGTGAAAGTGCTGAACTGTCTGACGACACGTTGTCCTATTTGCTCTATTCCTGTAGAGCTATGAAGCTCTCTGCATTGGGCAAGGCGTTTAATTTGAAGATCGGCAAAGGCGAGTTTCCTTATTTGTTCAATACGGCCGCCAATCAGCAGTACGTTGGCCCCCTGCCAGATCTCCAGTATTTCGACCCGGACAGTAGAAGTGAGAAAGAACGCGATTCCCTTGTCAAATGGCATGCTGAAGAACAGAAGCGCTTGCGAGAAACGGGTCAGCAATGGGATTTTGGCCAGGAAATGGTCAAATATTGTAAGCAGGACGTAGAGGTGTTGTTGCGAGCAGCCATGCGATTCAGAGCGGATTTGCAGACCCAAACGGGCATTGATTGCTTCCTAGAATCGATTACCATCGCCGGTTGCTGCAATTTGCATTTTCGGAAGAATCATTTGGTTCCCGAGACAATAGCATTGGTTCCCGAAGGCGGATTTCGACGGGAAAGTAAGCAGAGTGCCGATGCCCTCCGGTATTTGAAATGGATCGCGCACAGGGACAAAATGGCTGAAAACGACAAAATGATCCAACATTCCAAGAACGGTGGTGAGTACAAGACGTTGGGTGGGTACAAGTTGGATGGGCTGTTGCGCCAAGTAAGCACGGGTGCCAGTCTTCATCACGGTTTTGAGTATTACGGTTGTGCCTGGCACGGTTGTCCCAAGTGTTTCAAGGATAGAGCGCAAGTGTTGCCGAACGGAATGACGGCAGAAGACGCCTATGACAAAACGATGGATCGGCGGGAATCGATTTTGAGTGAGGGCTACACGTTGTTTGAGGCGTGGGAGTGCAGCGTAAAGAAGGAGTTGGCTGAAAATCCGGAAATGCGCAAATTCTACAAAGAAAATTGCGCAGACGTGATGGACCCCCTGAATCCCAGAGATGCCTTCTACGGCGGTCGAGTGAGTGGTTTCAAATTGCATCACAAATGCGCGCCCAACGAGAAGATTCTGTATTACGATGTAAGTGCCAACACCCTACAATATTGTGCTAAATTTCAATATTTTCAGATAATCAGTTTGTATCCGGCGGTCAATACGAGAGGCAAATACCCAGTAGACATGCCATTGGTGATCACAGATTCGTTTAAGCCGATTCCGAGAGGGTCCCAGCCCTACAACGGCCTAGTGAAGTGTCGCGTGTTGCCCCCGAAAAATCTTTTGCACCCGATTTTGCCCTGCAGATGCAATGGAAAGCTCATGTTCGGTTTGTGCATGGTCTGTATGGAGCAGCAGTCGGAGGAGTGCGGTCATAGCGATGAAGAACGGGCGCTGACGGGTACGTACGTATCTTGGGAGTTGTACGAGGCGGTAGAGCACGGCTACAGCGTGTTGGATGTGTACGAAGTGCTGCATTGGCCGTACATGGCGCAGTACGATGGCAAAGATCCCAAAACGGGTCTGTTTACGAGTTACATTCAGTGGGCGTTGGCTCTAAAAATCGAGAACAGCGGTTGGCCGGAGAAAGTACGTACAGTAGTAAATTGACTATATCTATATTTCTTTTTTGTTACAGGTTGGCACAGACCCAGACAAACGCCGGCAATTTATTGAGATGTACAAGGAGAGAGAGGGAATCGATTTGAATCCAGACAACATCGCCCACAATCCATCCCTGAGGCAGCTCGGCAAATTGATGGCCAACAGTTTTTGGGGCAAATTGGGCCAGAGAGCCGATTTGAATTCGGTGGCCTATTTTACGGAGCCGGACAAATATTTTGCGTTTGTGGCAGATCCAACGAAGGAGATTTTGGCCATCCGAATCGTCAACGATTCAATGGTCTGTGTGACGTACAAACACGAATCGGAATTTGTGACGGGAATGCCCCACGTTAGCGTGGCTTACGCCGCGTTTACAACAGCTATGGCCCGATTGACCTTGTGGAAGTATTTGGCCCGATTGGGACAGAGAGTGCTCTATTGCGACACAGATTCCATCATATTTTTGGTCAACACAGACGAGCCCGATCAGTACATGCCGCCATTGGGGTCGTTTTTGGGTGAAATGTCGGACGAGTTGGTGGATTATGGAGAGGGCGCGTATATCGACGAGTTTGTTTGCGGTGGCCCGAAGGTATGTATATTTTTTTAGCTGACATTCAAAATTGTATTTTAGGCCTATGGTCTCAAAATTTGGTCTCCAAAAGCGAACGAATTTGTGCACAAAACGAAAATTCGAGGGTTTACGATCGATAGCAGAACAGGAAGTAAGTTGAATTTCGACACGATGAAGCGTTTGGTTTTGAATCATTTGGAGAAGGAGCCGGACACGGAGGTCGAAGTGGTGAGACGAAAAATCGGACGCACAAGCGATCGCAAAGTAGTGACATTTGAGCAGGGTAAGCGTTATAGGCCAGTGTGGAATAAGGTTGTTGTGTGTGCTGACGGTTACGCCGAGCCATTTGGTTACGATCCCTAATGGATATTCGTTTAGTGCATCCGTGTAATATAATTGTCAGTGGTAGTACGCAGAGTGGAAAGACGGTGTTAGTAAAACGGTTGATCGAAAATATCGACTACGTATTTGACACGCCACCGCAACAGATTATTTGGTGTTACAGTTTGTGGCAGCCAGCCTACGAAGATTTAGCTAAACAGGCTAGAGTGCAAATGCACGAAGGATTGCCGTCTTTGGAACAGTTTAGCAAGCTAATTGAAGTACCGAAATTCGTAGTATTGGACGATTTTGCAAACGATTTGAGCGCCAAGACCGAACAATTGGATAAACTGTTTTGCAAATATACACACCACTGTAATGTGTCCGTACTACTGATTACGCAAAACCTGTTTCTAAAGTGCCTGCGTACGGCCCGAATCAATACGCAGTATCTGTTTTTGTTAAAAAATGTAAGTGACAAACTACAATGTAGTCAGCTGGCTAGACAAGTGTTTCCCGGTCAACAAAAGTACTTTATGCAAGCCTACAACGACGCCTGTTCGGTACCGTATGGTTATTTATTGGTGGATTTATCGCCGCATCAACAACGCTTAAGGACGAATATTTTTCCGAATGAGCAGTGTTACTGTTATGTACCGATCTGAGTGGTTGTGTGTACGGTAGTATGAGTACAAGGTTGAAA